>JBBGZY010000584.1:11022500-11122339 GCA_037952925.1 Lithobates clamitans
CTCTGGAGCTCAGCCACAGTGATCTTTGGGTTCTTCTTTACCTCTCTCACCAAGGCTCTTCTCCCCCGATAGCTCAGTTTGGCTGGACGGCCAGCTCTAGGAAGGGTTCTGGTCGTCCCAAATGTCTTCCATTTAAGGATTATGGAGGCCACTGTGCTCTTAGGAACCTTAAGTGCAGCAGAAATTTTTTGTAACCTTGGCCAGATCTGTGCCTTGCCACAATTCCGTCTCTGAGCTCTTCAGGCAGTTCCTTTGACCTCATGATTCTCATTTGCTCTAATATGCACTGTGAGCTGTAAGGTCTTCTATAGACAGGTGTGTGGCTTTCCTAATCAAGTCCAATCAGTATAATCAAACACAGCTGGACTCAAATGAAGGTGTAGAACCATCTCAAAGATGATCAGAAGAAATGGACAGTTAAATATGAGTGTCACAGCAAAGGGTCTGAATACTTAGGACCATGTGATATTTCAGTTTTTCTTTTTTAATAAATCTGCAAAAATGTCAACAATTCTGTGTTTTTCTGTCAATATGGGGTGCTGTGTGTACATTTAATGAGGAAAAAAATGAACTTAAATGATTTTAGCAAATGGCTGCAATATAACAAAGAGTGAAAAATTTAAGGGGGTCTGAATACTTTCCGTCCCCACTGTGTATGTGTGTATATATATATATATATATATATATATATATATATATATATATATATATATATATATATATATTATAGTGTGTGTGTGTGTATATATATTATGATTTTTTTTTTTACTAAAAAATTGGGTGTTTGAGTTCACAAAAATTCCTTAAAGTATATTTTTCTTTATCATACATGATGGGACACTCAGCAGGCTATAATCATGACTACCTGGGTTATGCGCCACCTTATAGCCCCCCCCCCCCCCCCCAAAACCCTTTATATTCAGGAAGCTTTTCAGTTTTTTTGCAAGTGTCTGTAAGGTGATGGTCACCAATCAACTTTCTGTATACTAATACCAGATTTTCAAGTGATTCCAGCAGGGATCAAGAGACTGTCCAGATCTATTCCTACAGCCTGAATGCTAAGATTGATAGTACCCAGGCCTTGCTATAAGGGATTGCATGGCATTGTGGCCAATTGGCGCTGGACCCTGCAGGCACAAAACCCTGTGCAGTTTTGCTCCGGTAGGGTGCTATACAGGTTCAGGGTAGTGGACCCTTAGATAATGGGGGACTGAGTACCTGAGGGGCCATAGCCCGCTGTGGTGGGTGAAGATTGGAGCCTTGACCTACTGGGAGGATCCTGCAGCAAGAAATGGAGCGTGTCTGCAGTTGGGCCACTTCAAGCAGCATTAGCTATAGCAGTCTATGGTGTATTTCTGGTCTTGGCCTCTAGGGGCAGTGGTACTGTGTTCCCTGTACAGCTGCATCTATGAAGCGGTTGTCAGGGCTGGGCTCAGCCCTTCCTTCTTTAAACTGGCCACTCAGCTGTCGCCTAATTGCCAGCTCCTATCTCTCCACAGTGACTCACCTGTTGATGAAATCCTGCTCGTCAATCCTGGCTACTTAACCACTTAACGACCGCCTCTCGCCGATGTACATCGGCAAGGTGGCACGGGCAGGCAGAATCACGTACATATACAGGATCTGCTTCCCGTGGGCGGGGGATCCGATCGGAACCCCCCCCCCGTTGCCCGAGGCGGTCGGCTATTGTACAGCGGCGATCGGAGGTGAGGGGGAGACCATCCATTCGTGGCCCCCCTGACGCGATCGTCGCCGGCCAATAGAATCATTCCTCTGCTGCTGTATGCTAAACAGCAGCATAGGAAATGATGTCATCTCTCCTCGGCTCGATATTTTCCGTTCCGGCGCCGAGGAGAGAAGACTGGAATGTGAGTGCACAAACACTACACACACAGTAGAACATGCCAGGCACACAAAACACCCCCCTTTACCCCCCGATCACCCCCCCAATCACCACTCCCCCCCCCCCCCGTCACACTGACACCAAGTAGTTTTTTTTATTCTGATTACTGCATGGTGTCAGTTTGTAACAGTTACTGTGTTAGGGCCGTTAGTGTTAGCCCCCTTTAGGTCTAGGGTACCCCCCTAATAAAGTTTTAACCCCTTGATCACCCCCTGTCGCCAGTGTCGCAAAGCGATCATTTTTCTGATCGCTCTATTAGTGTCGCTGGTGACGCTAGTTAGGGATGTAAATATTTAGGTTTTATAGCGACAGGGACCCCCATATACTACCTAATAAATGTTTTAACCCCTTGATTGCCCCCTAGTTAACGCTTTCACCACTGATCACCGTATAACCGTTACGGGTGACGCTGGTTAGTTCATTTATTTTTTATAGTGTCAGGGCACCCGCCGTTTATTACCGAATAAAGGTTTAGCCCCCTCATCGCCCGGCGGTGATATGCGTCGCCCCAGGCAGTGTCAGATTAGCGCCAGTACCGCTAACACCCACGCACGCAGCATACGCCTCCCTTAGTGGTATAGTATCTGAACGGATCAATATCTGATCCGATCAGATCTATACTAGCGTCCCCAGCAGTTTAGGGTTCCCAAAAACGCAGTGTTAGCGGGATCAGCCAAGATACCTGCTAGCACCTGCGTTTTGCCCCTCCGCCCGGCCCGGCCCAGCCCACCCAAGTGCAGTATCGATCGATCACTGTCACTTACAAACCACTAAACGCATAACTGCAGCATTCGCAGAGTCAGGCCTGATCCCTGCGATCGCTAACAGTTTTTTTGGTAGCATTTTGGTGAACTGGCAGGCACCAGCGTCAGGTTAGCGCCAGTACCGCTTACACCCACGCACGCACCGTACACCTCCCTTAGTGGTATAGTATCTGAACGGATCAATATCTGATCCGATCAGATATATACTAGCATCCCCGGCAGTTTAGGTTTTCCAAAAACGCAGTGTTAGCGGGATCAGCCCAGATACCTGCTAGCACCTGCGTTTTTGCCCCTCCGCCCAGCCCAGCCCACCCAAGTGCAGTATCGATCGATGACTGTCACTTACAAAACACTAAACGCATAACTGCAGCGTTCGCAGAGTCAGGCCTGATCCCTGCGATTGCTAACAGTTTTTTGGTAGCATTTTGGTGAACTGGCAAGCGCCAGCGACCTAGTACACCCCGGTCGTTGTCAAACCAGCACTGCAGTAACACTTGGTGACGTGGCGAGTCCCATAAGTGCAGTTTAAGCTGGTGAGGTGGCACGCACAAGTAGTGTTCCGCTGCCACCAAGAAGAAGACAAACAGGCCCGTCGTGCCCATAATGCCCTTCCTGCTGCATTCGCCAATCCTAATTGGGAACCCACCACTTCTGCAGCGCCCGTACTTCCCCCATTCACATCCCCAACCAAATGTAGTCGGCTGCATGAGAGGCATTTTCTTTGTCCTCCCGAGTACCCCTACCCAACGAACCCCCCCAAAAAAAGATATCGTGTCTGCAGTAAGCGCGGATATAGGCGTGACACCCGCTATTATTGTCCCTCCTGTCAATCCTGGTTTTTGCATTGGTGAATGTTTTGAACGCTACCATACACTAGATGAGTATTAGCGTAGGGTACAGCATTGCACAGACTAGGACACACTTTCACAGGGTCTCCCAAGATGCCATCGCATTTTGAGAGACCCGAACCTGGAACCGGTTACAGTTATAAAAGTTAGTTACAAAGAAAAGTGTAAAAAAAAATAAATATATAAAATAAAAAAATAGTTGTCGTAATATTGTTCTCTCTCTCTCTATTCTCTCTCTATTGTTCTGCTCTTTTTTACTGTATTCTATTCTGCAATGTTTTATTGTCATGTTTTATCATGTTTGCTTTTCAGGTATTATATTTTACCGTTTACTGTGTTTTATTGTTAACCATTTTTTTGTCTTCAGGTACGCCATTCACGACTTTGAGTGGTTATACCAGAATGATGCCTGCAGGTTTAGGTATCATCTTGGTATCATTCTTTTCAGCCAGCGGTCAGCTTTCATGTAAACGCAATCCTAGCGGCTAATTCGCCTCTAGACTGCTTTTACAAGCCGTGGGAGGGAATGCTCCCCCCCACCGTCTTCCGTGTTTTTCTCTGGCTCTCCTGTCTCAACAGGGAACCTGAGAATGCAGCCGGTGATTCAGCCAGCTGACCATAGAGCTGATCAGAGACCAGAGTGGCTCCAAACATCTCTATGGCCTAAGAAACCAGAAGCTACGAGCATTTCATGACTTAGATTTCGCCGGATGTAAACAGCGCCATTGGGAAATTGGGAAAGCATTTTATCACACCGATCTTGGTGTGGTCAGATGCTTTGAGGGCAGAGGAGAGATCTAGGGTCTAATAGACCCCAATTTTTTCAAAAAAGAGTACCTGTCACTACCTATTGCTATCATAGGGGATATTTACATTCCCTGAGATAACAATAAAAATGATAAAAAAAAAAAATGAAAGGAACAGTTTAAAAATAAGATAAAAAAGCAAAAAAATAATAAAGAAAAAAAAAAAGAGCACCCCTGTTGCCCCCTGCTCTCTCGCTAAGGCGAACGCAAGCGGAGGTCTGTCGTCAAACGTAAACAGCAATTGCACCATGCATGTCAGGTATCACCGCGAAGGTCAGATCGAGGGCAGTAATTTTAGCAGTAGACCTCCTCTGTAAATCTAAAGTGGTAACCTGTAAAGGCTTTTAAAAATGTATTAATTTTGTTGTCACTTCACGTTTGTGCGCAATTGTAAAGCATGTCATGTTTGGTATCCATGTACTCGGCCTAAGATCATCTTGTTTATTTCATCAAACATTTGGGCAATATAGTGTGTTTTAGTGCATTAAAATTTAAAGTGTGTTTTTTCCCCAAAAATGCGTTTGAAAAATCGCTGCGCAAATACTGTGTGAAAAAAAAATGAAACACCCACCATTTTAATCTGTAGGGCATTTGCTTTAAAAAAAATATATAATGTTTGGGGGTTCAAAGTAATTTTCTTGCAAAACAAAAATTGTTTTTTCATGTAAACAAAAAGTGTCAGAAAGGGCTTTGTCTTCAAGTGGTTAGAAGAGTGGGTGATGTGTGACATAAGCCTCTAAATGTTGTGCATAAAATGCCAGGACAGTTAAAAACTCCCCCAAATGACCCCATTTTGGAAAGTAGACACCCCAAGCTATTTGCTGAGAGGTATAGTGAGTATTTTGCAGACCTCACTTTTTGTCACAAAGTTTTGAAAATTGAAAAAAGAAAAAAAAATGTTTTTTCTTGTCTTTCTTCATTTTCAAAAACAAATGAGAGCTGCAAAATACTCACCATGCCTCTCAGCAAATAGCTTGGGGTGTCTACTTTCCAAAATGGGGTCATTTGGGGGGGGTTTTGTGCCACCTGGGCATTCCATGGCCTCCGAAACTGTAATAGGCAGTGAAGAGTGAAATCAAAAATTTACGCCCTTAGAAATCCTGAAGGCAGTGATTGGTTTTCGGGGCTCCGTACGCGGCTAGGCTCCCAAAAAGTCCCACACGTAGTATCCCTGTACCCAGGAGAAGCAGCTGAATGTATTTTGGGGTGCAATTCCACATATGCCCATGGCCTGTGTGAGCAATATATCATTTAGTGACAACTTTTTGTAATTTTTTTTTTTTTTGTCATTATTCAATCACTTGGGACAAAAAAATGAATATTCAATGGGCTCAACATGCCTCTCAGCAATTTCCTTGGGATGTCTACTTTCCAAAATGGGGTCATTTGGGGGGGTTTTGTACTGCCCTACCATTTTAGCACCTCAAGAAATGACATAGGCAGTCATAAACTAAAAGCTTTGTAAATTCCAGAAAATGTACCCTAGCTTGTAGATGCTATAACTTTTGCGCAAACCAATAAATATACGCTTATTGACATTTTTTTTACCAAAGACATGTGGCCGAATACATTTTGGCCTAAATGTATGACTAAAATTGAGTTTATTGGATTTTTTTTATAACAAAAAGTAGAAAATATCATTTTTTTTCAAAATTTTCGGTCTTTTTCCGTTTATAGCGCAAAAAATAAAAAACGCAGAGGTGATCAAATACCATCAAAAGAAAGCTCTATTTGTGGGAAGAAAAGGACGCAAATTTCGTTTCAGTACAGCATTGCATGACCGCGCAATTAGCAGTTAAAGCGACGCAGTGCCAAATTGGAAAAAGTCCTCTGGTCCTTAGGCAGCATAATGGTCCGGGGCTGAAGTGGTTAAGCTGTCCAGCCCAGATGATCTCTGCCTTCGTCTTGGTCACATGTCTAGAAACGCTCTCCTGTGTTCCTTTTAAAGACCTTCTTGGCTGACATTCCTTCTGGCTCCAGATCCTGCTTGCTGTTCTACTACGCTCATCTCTGGCTCCCTGACGTTGTGACTTGTCTAACTATCCGTTCCGGTTCCTGAACTCTGGTTATGTTTTGACTACGTTTACTCTGTTTACCTTTTTTTATTACTATTAAACAAGTGTGATTTAACTGTACTTCTGTCTCTGTCTGATTCATGGTTTCTGACAGCAGTTTTCTGGTCTATTATGCAGTTTTGGAAGAGGAAGCCAGGTCTGTGGGCTGCAAATATGGCATTTGGTTTGTCTGTTAAATCAATTTGCTGAGCTACTATAAATTTGAGTAACATATGCAAAAAATATTATCCTACAAATCTAAATGTGTACGTAATCAAGTGAACAAATAAACTTTCAGTTCAACAAAGTCTGTGAAATGACAATCTACAAGTGAATCCAAAATGTTGAATGAATCCCATACCAAAAATGTCTCCATCACCAAACAGACACGCCAAGGGGTTTACCAAATATGATTCAAATTATAGAGAATTATGTTGTGCAGTACGGATATATCCGTAAGAAGAGTAGGTCTCCCGCTCTTCTAAAGCATTTAAACCCCTAAAAAAGGAGCATTGCTGCCCAAGTACCCCACCAATCTTCGCTTAGTGCATGCAGGCATGTTAAGAGAAGAAAGGAGATCGAATAGTGTAAGGTTTCATAAATGTATTTATTAATACAAATAAAATGCACTTACAAGTTTTAAAAATGAGCAGCGCTGTTGCCATATACCTGACTGCGGAGCTCCAGGGGTGGCCTCTTGCACAATTCCTGACCCAAGCACCCTTGGTAGTGGAGATGGGGACTGCTAGGGCAGTGGAAGGACGCAGGTACCAGCAAGCTGGAGAGTAGTGAATTAAAGCCTGAAAATGTAGGAGTCCTTCCAGTAGTAGTATGGAATCTGGTCACAATCTATGTTCAACATCAGCCAGGCAACAGATGCAGGGTCAGGATCAAGTTCAAGGTCAGTAACAGGCAGGAGTCTATAACATGCTGGCAGTGAGGTATCAAGTCAGGAGGCGAAGACGTGGTCAGAAATCCAAGCTGTGGTTGGTAACACAAGCGGGCAGCAGACATAACAGGCAGGGGTGATCCAAGAGAGATGTCATACGTAGCCAGGTCAGGAACAATGTAAGCAGACTTTCAAGAACCAGGAATACAGGAACCAGAGCTAAAGGCAATCCAGCACTGAGGCCATGCAGACTCTCATTTTAAGTTGGTCGCCAGGTGCAACAATCTGCAGACATGTGCTCATGCGCCAATGTGCATTCTTGTCCTTGCATGTCTAGTTAGGCTTCAATGCGCAATACTGCGCAAGAGAATATCGACTGCTGCACGGAAATGAGCATTTGCCGTACAAGATCCCAGACAGCTGTCAAATATGCACTCTCAAAGCTGAAAGCCTCACTTACTGGGGCACTTACAGGTACGTTGTGACGTCATCACGTACACGGAACTGTCCCCAGAAGTGCGTCTCTCCTGATTCATGTGCTCAAAGGTCTGGGCTGGGTTCTCAGTCTGGAGAAATCGGCACTGGAACCAGCACAGAGCTTGGAGTAACTAGGCCTAATCCTGGGCACGGTCCAGGAAACTGCTATTTTTCTGAGAAATCAGGTGTCAATTCTGAGGAGTCACAGGTCTCCCTAAATACGTCTTTGCATGAGTCTGCTGCGGAAGATGGTTGCCATGTTGGAGGCAGTTCCATACACACAGTTCCATTCAAGGCCATTGCAGAGAGATATCCTGTCAGAGTGGAACAAGAGAGTTCAGTCTTTGGACTGCTGAAAGTTCTTAGCCCCCAGTACGCTTCAGGCACTCAGCTGGTGGATGGATCCTCAGAATCTAGAGAAGAGGAAGTAATTTCTTCCATTGTTTTGTAAAGTGGTGACTACCAATGCCAGTCTTACAGGATGGCAAGTTGTTCTGGGGTCCCTTTCAGTGCAGGGGATGTGGCCTCCTCGGGGACATGTTTTGCCTATGAATATTCTGGAACTTCAGGTGGTTGGTCTTGTGCTAGTTTACTGAGCGAGTCATTTGCGGGGGTTTGCAGTTAGAATCCAGTTGGGAAATGCAATGGTGGTGGCATATATCAACCATCAGGGCAGCACCAGGAGTCAGGCTGCCCAAGTGGAAGTGGGTCATATTCTGACTTGGGCAGAGCATCATGTTCTGACCCTGTCAGCAGTACATATCCCTGGTGTGGAGAATTGGCTGGCAGATTTTCTCAGTCACTAGCAATTGGTTCCAGGGGAGTGGTCTCTTCATCCCGAGGTGTTCAGTCCTATTTGTCAGCATTTGCGCATACCAGATGAGGATCTTCTATCGTCCAAGTTCAATAAAAAGATGGACAGGTTTGTCTCCAGAACAAGAGACACACAGGCAATAGGTGTGGACTAGTAACACCGTAGGACTGTTTTTCCCTAATGAATGCCTTCCCACCAGTTCGGCTGCTTCTGTGTTTAATACGCAGGATCCGGGAGAAGTAACCACCTATAATTTTAGTTGCATCATTTTGGCCCAGGAGGGCATGGTACACGGACATTGTGAACTTGGCAGTGGATGGCCCTTGGGTGCTTGCAGTCAGACCTTCTGTCTCAGGAGCCGATATTACATTCTGCTTTACATTCGCTGGGTTTAACTGCCTAGCTATTGAAACCCAGGTGCTGAAGGATCAAGGTGTCTGGTGCAGTCATATCTACATTACTGAAGGCCAGGAAACCTTCATCCAGAAAGATTTATTATAGGCCTTGGAGGTCCTATGTGGCCTGTTGTGAGACCAGGAAATTTCATCGAAGGAAATACATGATTGGTCGCAATTTAGCTTTCCTTCAATGGAGGTGGAAAATAATTTGGCCTTGAATACCATTAAGGCCAGATAACTGCTCTGGCATTTTTTTTTTTTTTTTTTTTTTTACAGAGGCCAATTGCTTCTTGTTCATTGATGCATACTTTTTTTTTTTTCAGGGGGTAACCGTATGGTTCAGCCTGTTAAATCCCCAAATCCCCCCTGTGTCCATGGAACCTACATTTGGTCTCGTGTCTTGCAGAAACCACCTTTTGAATCAATTTGTGTCATTTTGATTCTTCTTGCCTTAGAAGGTGGTGGTTTTTTTTTTTTTTGGGGGGGGGGGGGGTCCCTTTTGGCAAGGAGAGAGTTGGAATTTGCAACCCTTTCCTGTAAGGAGCGGTTTTTAGTTCCCCACCAGGATAAGGTGGTACTGCTTCCTCATCCGTTTTTTTTGCCAAATGTGGTTTTGAATTTTTATTAGAATTAGGACATTGTCTTGCCTTTATTTTTTTTTACTGATGGTGGGCTCAGGCCAACTTTTCTGTTTGCCCTTGTACAATGCCAGCAGATAGAATCTCCCTACAATAAGCTGAGTGGATCTGCCTAGCTTCAGCTCTGGCTTTTTATCACAATGACTGCCTCTGGTTTATTGTAATTGGACTGCCAACTTTAAAACCGGTTGTGTGTTTTTGTTTTTTGTTTCTAATAAAGTGCAGATCTGGCTTTTATTCCCATGCTTGATGGCAGCCTATTTATTTAGATACCCATGCGGCAACACTCTGCAACAGAATGTACAGGTGTGTAGGGGTCTAATGGTGACCTGCACTGGAATGAATACAATTACCATTCCTGACCTCGTTTTAAAATTCTTTTAGACCGAATATTCAGCATCAGTACTGTACTTTGAGTCACTGACTCTGAACAAGCATTCAGCAAGTCTGTGACACAGAGTATTCCTTTTTAAATCGATCAATGAATCAGTACTCACACAAACCATTTAGTGCAGGGGTCGGCAACCCTGGCACACATGCCAGACATGGCACATGGCTGCATTTATGATGACACACGAAGGCTTGGACATCTGACACCTGAACAAAGCCCAATGCTTGCGGCTGGCTACACAAGAAGGAGCCTGGCTGCCTCTTTCCCTTCTCTGGTCCTTGCATGAATTTAGCCGACATGGATGCTGGTGTTCAGACGGCTATAGGGCATGCTGCACCCCCCTCCTCCCAATAGAGGCCGTGCCCTGCCTGCTAAGCTGCTCCTCCCATCTCTGCATGGGGCACTTAGCAGATGTTGTCCTTCCATACAGCACATAGCTGCAATTGGATTCTTTTACAGATACATCCTCCATCTGCATGGTATATAGCTGCCTGCTATGTTGCTGCTCTAACCTGTGAAATCTTCAGATTGGAACAGCAGCAAAGCTGCAGTAGCCATCTACACACTGTGCAGATGGAGGTTGTGTCTGTAAAAGAATCTGATCTTAGCTGTGTGGGAAGGAGGCACTCTGCTTGTGTCCTGCCATCACTAACCCCTGTTCCCTAACCCCATTCTCTGCCCCTTGTACACTACCCTGCTGACTACATCTTTTGCCCCATGCACCCCATCCTCTGCCCTGCTGAACACTGTCCTATGCCCTGCTGATCCCTGTCCCCTGCACTGCTGAACCATGTTAGCTACTGGGAACTATTAATTTACAGGTGCAGGAACTGGGGCTGATATGAGGTGTGAAGGTGCAGAAATCAGTGATCTGGGGTCTGAAGGTGCAGGAATTGGAGTTTTATCTAAGGTGTAAGAATTGGGGTGATCTGAGGTATGATGGTGCAGAACCTGCGGCTGATCTGAGGTGTGAAGGTGCAGGAACTGGAGTGATCTAAGTTTGGGAAGGCACAGAAATTGCACCTGCTCTGAGGTGTGAAGGTGCAGGAATTGGGGTAAACTGAGGTGTAAAGGTCCAGGATTTGGGGTGATCTTGGGTGTGAAGGTGCAAGAATTGGGCAGATCTAAGGTGTGAAGGTGCGAGAATTGGAAAGATCTGAAGTGTGGTGATGCAGGAATTGGGCTGATCTGAGGTGCGAAGGTGCAGGAATTGGGGCCTATTTGACATATGAAGGTGCAAAAATTGGTGTGATCTGAAGTGTAAAGGTATAGGAATTGGGGCTGATCTGAGGTGTGAAGGTGCAGGAATTGGACCTGATATGAGGTATGAAGGCGCAGGAATTGAGTCTAATATGAGGTGTGATGGTGCCAGAATTGGGGCTGATCTGAGGTGTAAAGGTGCAGAAATTGGGGTGATCTGAGGTCTGAAAGTGCAGGATATGGGATTGATCTGAAATTTGATACAAGAATTGGGAACTGATCTGAGGTGCGATGATGCAGGAACTGGGGTGATTTGACATATGAAGTTGTAGGAATTGGGCCTGATCTGAGGTGTGAAGGTGAAGTCTGAGGCGATTGGGGGTGTGAAAGCTCAAGAATTGGGGAGATCTGAGGTGTGAGGGTGCAGGAATTGGAGAGATCTGAAGGGTGGTGATGTAGGAATTGGGCTTATCTGAGGTGTTAAGGTGCAGGAATTAGGCTCTATTTGAGAGCTGAAGGTGCAGAAATTCGTGTGATCTTGTCATAAACCGGATGTGAGCAGAACTGCGTGACTGCGACAGAGTAAACCAAACATAAGTAGGTGAAGGTAAGTGATTTTATTAAGATAAATGCATATAATGTAAATACACCACCAATACCAAACAGAGTGAGAAAACTAAATAATTAAGACAGTGCCAACAAACCAACCAGTATATATAACAAAGAGGATACCAGAATCGTAGTCAAGCCAGGCCAGGGTCATAAACAGGAGGTCAGCAGATGGGGGGACAAGGAGAAAGGAATTGGGTTGCAGAACAAGGTTCCAGGGATGCAGGAATAGACAGGATCAGGTACAACAGGTTCAGGATACAGGAATCAAGGTTCAGGATCAGGATAACAGGTAACGGGATACAGGTCAGGGCTCAAGGACAAAACCAAGGTAAACATGTGAGTACTTGCAGGGTATTTATAGGCCTGTGATTGGCCTCAAGTGACACCTGATTGCAGGAGGTGCTGTCTGCTCCACACTCCCAGGATCCATCTGCTGGTGGACGCCAGTACTGCGGCCCAAAGATGACATAACTTCAGCAGGAAAAAGCTCTCCTGACAGTTCCAAACTGCCAGGAGACACCTGCTGGTGGACCTCTGTACTGCAAGCCAAATTACAGATATTACCAGCGAATGGAACAT
This sequence comes from Lithobates clamitans, assembly GCA_037952925.1. Classification (NCBI taxonomy): domain Eukaryota; kingdom Metazoa; phylum Chordata; class Amphibia; order Anura; family Ranidae; genus Lithobates; species Lithobates clamitans. Next base: position 11,034,874 of record JBBGZY010000584.1, read on the forward strand.
TTCCTGACAGATCTTAAGTGTAAAGGTGGAGGAATTGGGGCTGATCTGAGGCATAAAGGTGCAGAAATTGGGCTTACTTGAGATCTGAAGGCGCAGAAATTGGGTCTGATCTGAGGTGTGATGGTGCCAGAATTGCGGCTGATCTGAGGTGTCAAGGTGCAGAAAATGGGGTGATCTGAAATCTGATGGTGCAAGAATTATGACTGATCTTAGGTGTGAAGGTGCAGGATTTTGGGTGATCTGAAATGTAAAGCTTAATATTTATTACTTACTATTATTCAAGTCCGCAAGTAAAGTCAAGTACAGCATTTACTATTTAAAGATTCCTTTTCATGATTGAAAGTGGGAAGTTGACTTTTTTTTTTTATGTAGCTGGCACTCTCGATTTCTTTGAAAACTTTTTTCTGCATACTGTGTGCTTAAAAGGTTACCTACCCCTCACTTGGTGAATTCTCAGTTCAATACATAAAACACCAGAAAATGAAACAAAGGTGCAAATATTACATTCATAAATATGTAAGTACTAAACCAAACATAGAAATATAATTGTAAACTCCATTAATGAAAAGGTGAAATAAACTGTGCACTATAATATCGAAGTAGTGCAAAATCAAAAGTCTGTCCAATAAGTGAAAAGTCCAAAATATCCCAAAGCTCCAGCAATGATTTACCTAAAGGCAAATCTTTGTATGTGATTAAGGTATTCTTTGTGAAGTGAAGCTTTTCCTCATATACTAAGCTCTAGAACAGCACTTGCAGAGTCTATTTGCCTTTGGTAAATCAACCCCTCTGTATAATGGCTAGTATACAGGATGAGAAACTCAGATGAAAATAACTGCAATCAGAGTGATCAATAATCTATCTGTTTAATACAAAGCTTCCGACAGCCAATCACAACTGTTCACACAAAAGTTTCCGTGGAACATGAGAGAAATTTTTTCTCGTTAGATAACATATATAACAATTATCTAGTAATTTGCATGGTGTTCTTACAAAAGAATTGAAGTGTACGAGATCGTGCATGAGCATAAATGAAAAAATTAACCAGAAGAAGAAAAGGGCAACTAAAATAAGTTTGGTTACATTTTTCAGTGAAAAGTAACAAAGGGTAAAAAACATGTCATGCATATTTTTCGGCCTTTAAACACAGACTGAATACCATGTTTTCTGAATGACGTTTGGTTATTATGATGATAAAAATCCTCGCCACTCGTAACATGTACAGTTGTGTGAAAAAGTATTTGCCCCTTCCTGATTTTATTTTTTCATATTTCTCACACTTTAATGATTCAGACCATCAAACAAATTTTAATATTACACAAAGATAACCCGACTTTTTAAATTTATTATTTAATTTATTAAGGGAAAAAAGCTGTTCAAACATGCCTGGAATCATGAATGAACTGTGATTAACCACATTTTTTTGGAAAGCGGAGTTAAATTTCACTTGCCACACCCAGGCCTGATTACTGCCAGACCTGTTGAATCAAGAAATCACATAAATGGAAGCTGTCTGACAAAGTAAAGCATGCTAAAAGATCACAAAAAGCCACACGTCATGCTACAATTTAAAAAAAAATCAAGAACAGATTAGAAACAAACGTAGCAGTCTAGGAAGGGTTTTAAACCCATTTCTAAGGCTTTGGAACTCCAGTGAACCACAGGGAGAGCCATTATCCACAAATGGAGATAACTTGGAACAGTGGTGAGCCTTCCCAGGAGTGGCCGGCCTACAAAAATTACTCCAGGAGCATGACGACGATTTATCCAGGAGGTCATAAAAGAACCCAGAACAACATCTAAAGAACTGCAGGCCTCACTTGGCTTAGGTAAGATCAGTGTTCATGATTCAACAATAAGAAAGAGACTGGGCAAAAATGGCATCCGTGGGAGAGTTCCAAGGCCAAAGCCACTGCTGACCAAAAAGAACACAAAGGCTCCTCTTGCATTTACCAAAAAACATCTTGATCTGACTTTTAGGCAAATATTCTGTGGACTGATGAGACAAAAATGTAACTTTTTGGAAGGTATGCGGCTGTTACATCTGGAATGAAACTAATACAGCATTTCATAACAAGAACATCATACCAGCAGACATGGTGGTGGTGGTAGCGTGATGGTCTGGGGCTGCTTTGCAGCTTCAGGACCTGGACAACTTACCATAATTGATGTGACCATGAATTCTGAGCTCTACCAAAAATCTCCATAGGCCTAGTGCTAGAATTGTTGCTCTCGCTCTAACGTACGCGGCAAGAACTCACATGTGTGGTTTAAACGGCGTTTACATATGTGGGCGGGACTTGCGTATGCATTCGCTTCTGTGCGTGAGCACACGGGGACAGGGGCGCTTTAAAAAATTTTTCCCCATCTATTGTCCCTTTGACGTGGTGAAGTTGTCCTGTCCTCTTAGCAGAAAAACACAAAAAGCAGCATTCCTGCTCCTCCAAACACAGCGAGTTGAGTTGATGCCAAAGAGCTTGATTTTTTTGTCTCATCTGACCACAACACTTTTACCCAGTTCTCTGAATCATCCAGATGTACAGGCCTGTCTGACGTTTGTTAATGAACATATGCTTTCTTGAGCAGGGGGACCTTGCGGGCGCTGCAGGATTTCAAGAAAAAATAAATAAATAACTGCGCATCAAAATTAAATAATGTTAACCATCTAAGCTGCAGAGTCCTATATGTGACACAAACACACAGAAATCAAGTGGGAAAAATATTGACTCGCGCTCAAAGCAAAAACTAACATGTGTATGACTGGAAAAGAGTACTCAGCCGATATTTAAATAAATATTGTGAAAACATATGATAAATGTGACAAACTGAATATTAGATTGAAAAATTGATCCCACTTCCCCTTAAAAGAAATGTATTCAATAACAAAATCAAATTCGTACATAAAAACCATAAAGGATAGCAGTGTATATAAAGGGTAATATCTTAATTTGAAGAAAAATATGAAAAAAAGGGGGAAAAGTCCATATACAAAAAACACCCTACAAGTGCTGTGGTAATGCAAAAAAAAGTCCAATTTAAATGAAATCCCAGATGTGTGGGTCCACCACCATAAATGAAGTGCCTGGCCGCTTACCGGAACCCCATGACCCCCCGTTACAGAGGGTCTAAATGGGCATTGTAGTCATGCTGCTCGGATAACTCGGGAACTAGAATGATGACCGGATTGGAACCTCAGAAACTGTATTGCTGTAAAGGCTGTATAGCGAATGGATCCACAGGGAAAAAGGCAACACTCAGCCCTCAATGGAGTGTAGACATCATATAGGGGAAACAGAAGAAGGCTCCCATAGTATAAAATCAATTGGTATTTTATTAAAAAATATAGTAAACACTCACATATAAAAAGCAAATATCCTCTGATGAGAGGCAGTCTGTGACACCGGCCGGATGATAACAGGCCGCCCGTCCTGCTGGAGTACAACGATAGAGGAAGGTGACGCGATGACAATCCGGTCATCATTCTAGTTCCCGAGTTATCCGAGCAGCATGACTACAATGCCCATTTAGACCCTCTGTAACGGGGGGTCATGGGGTTCCGGTAAGCGGCCAGGCACTTCATTTATGGTGGTGGACCCACACATCTGGGATTTCATTTAAATTGGACTTTTTTTTGCATTACCACAGCACTTGTAGGGTGTTTTTTGTATATGGACTTTCCCCCCTTTTTTTCATATTTTTCTTCAAATTAAGATATTACCCTTTATATACACTGCTATCCTTTATGGTTTTTATGTACGAATTTGATTTTGTTATTGAATACATTTCTTTTAAGGGGAAGTGGGATCAATTTTTCAATCTAATATTCAGTTTGTCACATTTATCATATGTTTTCACAATATTTATTTAAATATCGGCTGAGTACTCTTTTCCAGTCATACACATGTTAGTTTTTGCTTTGAGCGCGAGTCAATATTTTTCCCGCTGCAGGATTTCAGTCCTTCATGGCATAGTGTGTTACCAATTGTTTTCTTGGTGACTATGGTCCCAGCTGCCTTGAAATCATTAACAAGATTCTCCCGTGTAGTTCTGGGCTGATTCCCCATTGTTCTCATGATCATTGAAACTCCATGAGGTGAGATCTTGCATTGAGCCCCAGACCTAGGGAGATGGACAGTTGTTTTTGTGTTTCTTCCATTTGCGAATAATCGCACCAACTGTTGTCACCCTCTTACCAAACTGCTTGGCGATGGTCTTGTAGCCCATTCCAGCCTTGTGTAGGTCTACAATCTTGTCCCTGACATCCTTGGACAACTCTTTGGTCTTGGCCATGGTGGAGAGATTGGAATCTGATTGATTGCTTCTGTGGACAGGTGTCTTTTATACAGGTAACAAGTTGAGATTAGGAGCACTCCCTTTAAGAGCGTGCTCCTAATCTCCGCTAGTTACCTGTAAAAAGGTGAAGTGCTACCTCCTCTAAAATAAATGCCATAAAAACTGCTGCAACAGTAATACTAGTGCCACCCAGTGGCTAACTTGAAAATTGTGATATAACAACTTGGTAAGCAGCAATAATGTTGCGACCCTCCTATAAAAAAAAGTATAAATTGCAAATAAGATAATGAAAAACTTGCTGCAATCCAAACAATACAGTGCAATAATATAGATAACTATTCTTGATATTAGATAAACATTAAACCGTAAACATGACCAAGTAATAATATAATCCGTCCATTTAAAAGGTGAACATGCCAAAAAGCACTCCGTGGCAATAACTAAGGGCCAGTTCACACCACATACAGTCAAGTGCGTTTTGTTTCTGCATCAAAAACGTATGAAAAGTAGGTTATATGGTTTTCAATGGCATAGTTCACACCAGTGCTTGCAGTTCCAGATCCAGAAAAAAAAGTAGAACATGCTGCATTTTTCCTGCACTGGACTGTACTGGAACGCTGCAAAACACATAAAAAATGCACTGGCAAGCACCGGAACGCACCTAAATGCATTGGAATACACATGTCCTTATGTAAGGTTAAAAAAAAGAGGGAGGGGGAAGCACTGGACTGCTTCAAAAAAGCATCAAAAACGCACTGGAACGCATCAAAAATGCGCATGCAGAAAAGCATCTGGAACGCCTCCGGACTGCGTTTCTATGGTGTGAACTGGCCTTAAATTCTTCAGTGGGTAAGTGTTCTTCACAATAACATGTGCCCTTCACCGGTCAAAGTATGCGCTCACCTCCCCAAAAGACCCCACAGGGTATAATTGCACCTTCCCCTCAAGGGTACAAATCCTCTCGATGGCAGCTGCACTGGTGTTCCTTGAACTCTCATACAGCTCAGACAATGGTACTCCAAATGTATAACGTGAACAGGAAAGAACTAATTTAGTGCTTACTGTTTGAGCTATATGAGAGTCCAAGGAACACTAGAGCAGCTCCCATCCAGAGGATTTGCACCCCCGAGAGGAAGGCGCGATTAGACCCTATGTGGGGTCTTTTGGGGAGGTGAGTGCATACTTTGACCGGTGGAGGGAACGTGTTATTGTGAAAGGATCTGCAGGAAAAGGTAGTTGAGCTGTATAAAACAGGAAAGGGATATAAAAATATATCCAAGGAATTGAGAATGCCACGTGTCAGCATTGTTCAAACTCTAATCAAGAAATGGAAAATGAAGGGTTCTGACTAAACCAAACCACGGTCAGGTAGACCAACTAAAATTTTAGCAACAACTGCCAGGGAAATTGTTCGGGATGCAAAGAAAAACCCACAAATAACTCCAGATACAATACAGGACTCTCTGAAAACATGTGGTGTGGCTGTTTCGGGATGCACAATAAGAAGGCACTTGAAGAAAGATGGGATGCATGGTCGAGTTGCCAGAAGAAAGCCATTACTACGCAAATGCCACAAAGTATCTCGCTTACAATACGCCAAACCGCACAGAGACAATCCTCAAATCTTCTGGCACAAAGTCATTTGGAGTGATGGGACCAAAATTGAGCTTTTTGGTCAACAATAAACGCTACATTTGGAAAGGAGTCAACAAGGGCTATGATGAAAGGTGCAACATTCCTACTGTGAAACATGGAGGTGGATCACTGATATTTTGGGGATGTGTGAGCTACACAGGAAATTTGGTCAAAATTGATGGCAAGATGAATGCAGTATTTTATCAAAAAATACTGGAGAAACATTTGCATTCTTTAGCCAGGAAGCTGCGCATGGGACGTACTTGGACATTCCAACATGACAATGACCCAAAACACAAGGCCAAGTTGACCTATCATTGGCTACAGCAGAATAAAGTAAAGGTTCTGGAGTGGCCATCTCAATCTTCTGACCTCAATATCATTGAGACACTCTGGGGAGATCACAAACCTGCAGTTCATGCAAGACAGCCCAAGAATTTACAGGAACTGGAGGCTTTTTGCACAGAGGAATGGGCAGCTTTACCATCTGAGAAGATAAAGAGCCTCATCCACAAATACCACAAAAGACTTCAAGTTGTCATTGATGTTAAAGGGGGCAATACACGGTATTAAGAACTGGGGTATGTAAACTTTTGATCGGGTCATTTAGCTAGCTTCTGTTGTCATTATGTTTTAAAAAGAATAAGCATAGTTGATTGGTAATAAATGGCTTCAGTCAAACACTAACCATGAGTGAAAGAAAAGTTTTTGTATTATCATTCATATTCTCTGAAAAATGGCCAAGAAATCATAAATTCTGCCAGGGTATGTAAACTTATGAGCACAACTGTATAGTTTTGTTTTTTTTGTATATGAGAGTCTCAACATTATTGCTGCTTAGTAAGTTGTTATATCACAATTTTCAAGTTGGCCAGTGGGTGGCACTAGTATCACTGTTGCAGTACTTTTTATGTCATTTACTTTAGAGGGTGTAGCATTTCACCTTTTTACTTTTATTTTGTCATAGTTTGTGTAGTTTAACACTATTTGTGTCAAGCGGCAACCTCACGCACATTTCTTACAAGATATAGACACTTTTATTTGCTGACGTTTTATTACTATTATCATTACTTGTATAGAAGACACCTGGGAGCCAGAAATCTTGCTGATTGATAAGGGATCAAATACTTATTTCACTCATTAAAATGCGTTTTTCCGGATATTTTTGTTGTTCTGTCTCTCACTGTTAACCCCCCTTCACACTGGGGAGTTTTTCAGACGCTTTTGGGCTAAAAATAGCACCTGAAACCCCCCCCCCCCCACCCTGCAGCCCCAGTGTGAGAGACCGAGTGCTTTCACATGGGGGCTGTGCACTTGCAGGATGTTAGAAAAAGTCTTGCAAGCAGCATCTTTCGGGCGGTGCAGGAGCGGTATATACACCACTCCTCCACCAACCCTGCCATTGAAATCAATGGGCACCGCTGCCAAAGCACTTCGGTAGCAGTGCTTTGCACCCTTTATTAGGCAGCCAGCGGGGGTTAAAAGCACCCCGCTAGCGGCCCAAAAGCGCCGCTATACCAGCAGTAAAGCGCTGCTAAAAATAGCGGCGCTTTACCGCTAACGCCCCCCTGCCCCAGTGTGAAGCCTTAGCCTTAAAAAAACCTACCAATAAAATTATAGACTGATCATTTCTTTGTCAGTAAGCAAACATACAAAATCAGCAGGGGATCAAATACTTTTTTTCCTCACTGTAGTTTATAAATATATTTCTGTGTTTGTTTTAGTACTTACACATTTGTTTATTGTGATTGCAATATTTATACTTTTATTTTCTGGTGTTTTTATGTATTGAATTGAGAATTTACGAAGTGGTTTGAGCTCATCGTAGATTCATACACAAGCTTAGTTGGTTTTCATCACATTGTGTATGCAACATTTTAATTTTTGGTCTGTTAGGCAAAATTAGTCACCTTATTTCTAGACATTATATTACATGTTTTTAATGCCTGTGTTTTTGCAAGTTACTTGCTGTATCATAAAAATATTCCACTGGATGGAGGTCCCTTAGGACTTAATGAGAAATTATAAGCTTCTTTTTGATGCCATAATTAGTCCTTAAATTATATACAGGGTATTCCTATACTTGTTATGTTGGATTTGTTAGGAGTAACTACCCCTGAAGAGCTATCCTCTTCAGATCTATTGTAATGTTATACCTTGTAATAAACATTTAGTGCTTGTTACTCTGTAGGTCTCAAAAGGTGATGTAAGTGGAGAAAATATCCACAGTTTAAATGGTAAGGAAGTGGCATGGCTTGTGCACTATGAAGTCTTTGAAAAAAAAAAAAAAAGGATGTCTTATGAGGAGCAATCATAAAGAGAATGTTCCATGTTTTGTACCTGTTCACTTGTAATGCACTGGTTAATCCTAAAAAGTGCTATATCCCATGCCCAGGGCTGATGCTACCAATAGGCAGGTTAGGTAGCTGCCTCGGGCGCCAGGGTAGGGGTGGGGGCAAAATCCATATCCCCAGCCACTCGCTTTTAAAAGACCTGCCTGTCGCTCCAGCTAGCAAACTAAAACTTCCACCCTGCACCCCATAGCAGAGAGGGTGCAGCATGGACACTTTAGTTTGCCTGTGGGGATGGGGATGCCGAGCCGGGGAAGGGATCCCAATGACCGGAGAGCAGAGGAGGGCCGGGGTGGGGTGGGGTTTGGCATGCACGGCTCTCCTGGAGGGGGGTGTTCCCTGTACTGTGGCCGGACACTGGGCTCTCTGCTCTGCTGTCTCTGTCCTGTCCTTGGGTAAAGGGGGTGTGTGTGCGCGAGTGGGAACCAGGAGCGGACTGACCATTCAGTAGGGGGCTGCATGAGAGGCTCCTCAGAGGACAGGGGGTGGATGGAGTAAACGGGCCGGTCCTGTGCGGAGAGAGAAAACCAGAGACACTTCCTGAACCAGTGAGAGAACTCAGGGCAGGGTCGGCATCAGTTCACAGCACCGCCTGCAAATAGGCTGCATGTGTTACATTAATTAAAGCCTCTCCTGCACTGCTATCTGCACAGTTCCCAGCAGGAGCTCTGGCTGCTGTTTTACTAAAATGCATCTGGAAGCCGATTTGTCTGCTGCCCTGTCACTCAGCTCTACACCAGCCTCCTCCTGAAGTCCAGGCTGTGCGGGAAGTACAATGTGCAGCCTGGAGAATAAAATGTCTGCTGGAGCAAGAGGGGTAAGAGCCAGTGGCCCCTCTTGTCACAGTTGTGTACACTGAACCCTGTTTACCATCAATGATGAACATGAGTGCAGAGGGGGTGAAGCAATGCAACATGTATGATGGAACATGGGGGGTAGCACACCCTGTATGTATGTGTAGGGGGGGGCTCTGTACTTCATATAATGGGGGCCCCTGTGTGTCCTGAGCAGGAACAGTGTATTCACAGGGGAACCCCTCATGTAGATTAGGGGGACTGCACTCATATTGAGAGACCCCTGTGTGTCCTGAGGATGAGGGGCACTGTACTTTTAATAGGGACCCCCCTGTGTGACTTCAGGATGGGGACCTCAGTACATATTATAATGGGGGACCACCTGTATGACCTGAGGATGGAGGCTTTGTACACCTTGTAATGATGGTCACACTTTTAACCTGAGAATTAGGACTTATTGTGCTTTATAATTATGGATCCCCTTTCTGCTCTGAGTGGGGGCTCTGTGTGCCTTATAATGAGGGGTCTAATCTGTGACCCGAGGATGAGCATAGACTCTGAACTCCATAATGGGGAAGCCCCTGCGTGCCCTGAGGATGAGGGGCACTATTTATCTTATAATGGGGTGTCCTCTGTGTGACCCTCTGTATGTATGGGGACACTCTGTATGTCTTAAAATGGGGAACCCCCTGTGTTTCCTAAGGATGGGGGCGCTATGCATCTTATAATAAAACCCCCCAGGTGTTGTGAGGATGGGAGGCACTGTATGTCGTATAATGAGGGACCCTATGCATGACTTGAAGATAGGTGCACTGTACACCTTATCATGGAAATTTCCTGTGTGATCTGAGTGTCACTCTCTTTCTCTCACCCCTCTCTTTTGCTCGCTAACCCACCTCTCTCCTCTCTCTCTCATCCCCCTTCTCTCTTTCTCAGCACCCCCCCTCTCTCTCAACCACCCCTCTCATCTCTCTCTCCCCCCTTCTCTCTCTTTCATCCCCCTTTCTCCTCCCACCTCTCCCCCCGCTCCATCTCTCTCCTACTTTCTGATCTCCCCATCTCTCTACCCTAGCCTGTCCACAAACTACCCTAGCCTGTCCATATACCTGCGAGCTGGTGCTGCCACTATTTGTCTTCAGGCCAAGTCCAGAAGCACAGGGGTGGGCGGAGAGGTGCCGCAAAAACCTCCAACCTCCAACCTCCACCTCCCTCCACCTCCACCGCATACATGGGTAGGACAAAAGGGATGGAGTCAGGGGCAGAGCCATGGAGGGAGTGGCAAAATTAGGTTTCACCTAGGGTGTCAAAAATTCTTGCGCCATCCCTGCCCATGCCATTTAATTTCCTTACATTGGATCCTCTGTCTCTATTGGGTTGATTTACTAAAACTGCAGAGTGCAAAATCTGATGCAGCTCTGTATAGAAACCTTCCATTTTTTTTTTGTCAAAGCTTAATTGAACAAGCTGAAGTTAGAAGCTGATTGGTTTCTATGCAGACCTGCACCAGATTTTGCACTCTCCAGTTTTAGTAAATCAACCCCAATGGTATGGAATGTGTGAGCACTCTTACTGGCAAGGAGGTGGAGTAATACAGCAGAACAGGTAAGGTATGACCCTCCTCTATTTGTATAATGCTTTCAACTGATGCATATGTCCTTTGCTAGAAAAAAAATTATAATTAAAACCCATTCTACAAGTGTTGTGCTGTCAATCAAAATCAGTAAGTGAGATAAATAATCTAAAAGTGCAAATAAATCAATGATAAAGTCCAGTGTTAAACCAATTCATAAAGTCCACCATGAAGGAAAAGAATCTTCGTAATATCCAGTCTGCCCCAACCACCGCGTAATTATTAATCCGCATACCAGATATTTAGACCCCATATCATAAGAGGTCTAAAGCAGCATTTAGATAAGATATCCCACATGGATGTATGGCTCCAGCTCGCTTTCTCTCACAGCCAACTTTGCCTCAAGCCTTTCTCACCTAAAATATTGCATGCCCCAGGATGGTCCCCGGATCGCTTTACGTATACTGGTCTCACCACCACAAATATATACTAGAGAAAGAACAAGGATATCCCAATAGTGACGTACTGTATAAAATGTATAAATAATAAAATCAAATAAAGTACTCACAGAGAAGTATTAGGAGCATAAAAAACATTGCACTTAAACTCTGCCCTACGGATATTTTGTCTGAGGGGACATCTTCCAGGGGCATCTGTCTGGAATTACACAAAGAGACAGAAGGATTTAAGACAGCCTATATCCACAGAAGATCTGTGGTTAGTTCTCGAAGATGTTTGGAGCAACCTACCTGCCGAGTTCCTTCAAAAACTGTCTGCAAGTGTATCTAGAAGAATTGATGCTGTTTTGAAGGTAAAGTGTGGTCACACCAAATATTGATTCGATTTGGATTTCTCTTCTGTTCATTCATTTTCCATTTTGTTAATTGATAAAAAAACTATTAACACTTCTATTTCTGAAAGCATTCTTATAGCATTTTTTCCCACACCTGCCTAAGACTTTTGCATAGCACTGTATGTGTATATACATAGTAAAAAATATAAACAACGCGTCCAAATATAAGATATCGTGATAAATACAGTGAACGCAATTGGTGTGATATGATCCAAAGTAATATATATATATATATATATATATATATACAACCCCTGGCAAAAACGATGGACTCACCAGTCCCTGAGGATGTTCCTTCAGTTGTTTATTGTTGTAGAAAAAAAGCAGATCACAGACATGGCCAAAAACTAAAGGCATTTCAAATGGCAACTTTCTGGCTTTAAGAAACACTAAAAGAAATCAAGAAAAATAATTGTGGTGGCCAGTAACAGTTAGATTTATAGAACAAGCACAGGTAATAAATTATGGAATCACTCAATTCTGAGGAAAAAATTATTGAATCACCCTGTAAATTTTCATTACAAACACTAACACCTGCATCAGGTTAAATCTGCTTGTTAGTATGTAGGTAAAAAGGAGTGATCACACCTTGGAGAGCTGTTGCAACAAGTGGACTGACATGAAGCATGGCTCCAACACCAGAGATGTCAATTGAAAAAAAAGGAGAGGATTATCAAACTCCTTAAAGAGGGTAAATCATCACGCAGTGTTGCACAAGATGTTGGTTGTTCACAGTCGGCTGTGTCTAAAACATGGACCAAATACAAACAACATGGGAAGGTGGTTAAAGTCAAGCATACTGATAGACCAAGGAAGACATCAAAGCGTCAAGACAGAAAACTTAAAGCAATATGCCTTGAAAACAGAAAATGTACAACAAAACAAATGAGGAACAAATGGGAGGAAACTGGAGTCAACATCTGTTACCGAACTGTAATGCCCCGTACACACGGTCAGACATTGATCGGACATTCCGACAACAAAATCCTAGGATTTTTTCTGACGGATGTTGGCTCAAACTTGTCTTGCATACACACGGTCACACAAAGTTGTCGGAAAATCCCATCGTTCTGAACGCGGTGACGTAAAACACGTACGTCGGGACTATAAACGGGGCAGTGGCCAATAGCTTTCATCTCTTTATTTATTCTGAGCATGCATGGCACTTTGTCCGTCGGATTTGTGTAAACACGATCGGAATTTCCGATAATGGATTTTGTTGTCGGAAAATTTTATATCCTGCTCTCAAACTTTGTCTGTTGGAAAATCCGATGGAAAATGTCCGATGGAGCCCACACACGGTTGGAATTTCTGACAACACGCTCCGATCGGACATTTTCCATCGGAAAATCCGACCGTGTGTACGGGGCATAAGAAACCACCTAAAGGAAATGGGAATTACATCCAGAAAAGCTAAAAGAAAGCCATCTCTAACACCTAAACACAAAAAAAACAAGGTTACAATGGGCTAAGGAAAGGCAATCGTGGACTGTGGATGATTGGATGAAAGTCATATTCAGTGATGAATCTCGAATCTGCATTGGGCAAGGTGATGATGCTGGAACTTTTGTTTGGTGCTGTTCCAATGAGATTTATGCAGACGACTGTCTGAAGAAAACATGCAAATTTCCACAGTCAATTATGATATGGGGCTGCATGCCAGGTAAAGGCACTGGGGAGATGGCTGTCATTAAATCTTTAATAAATGCACAGGTTTACATTGAAATTTTGGACACTTTTCTTATCCCATCTATTGAAAGGATGTTTGGGGATGATGAAATCATTTATCAAGATGATAATGCATCTTGCCATAGAGCAAAAACTGTGAAAAAATTCCTTGAAGAAAGACACATAAGGTCAATGTCATGGTTTGCAAACAGTCCGGATCTCAATCCAATTGAAAATCTGTGGTGGAAGTTAAAGAAAATGGTCCATGACAAGGCTCCAACATGCAAAGATGATTTGGCAACAGTAATCAGGGAAGGCTGGAGCCAGATTGATGAAGAGTACTGTTTATCACTCATTAAGTCAATGCGTCAGAGACTGCAAGCAGTTATAAAAGTCAGAGGTGGTGCAACAAAGTACTAGTGATGTGTTGGAGTGTTATTTTGTTTGTTTTTCATGATTCCATAATTTTTTCCTCAGAGTTGTGTGATTCCATAATTTATTCCCTGTGCTTGTTCTATAAATATAACTGTTACTGGCCACCAAAATTGTTACTGGCCATGTCTGTGATCTGCTTTTTTTCTACAACAATAAACAACTGAAGGAACATCCTAAGGGACTGGTGATTCCATCATTTTTGCCAGGGGTTGTATACACACACACTATGAATTCTCCCAAGTGCAAAACACAAGTGTCCCAAAACAGATCATATACTATACACGGTAACAGTTTAGAAAAAGTCCAAAATTAATCAGCTTAATGTCCATAAAAATTATATGACACTTTTGTGCATTCACATTCCACACGTGATCTTATCTTCACCTTGTGTCACTCAAAATGCTCACCTAAGGTACTGAGCCCTTAAATTATAGGAAGTCTGAAAACACTTATGAATAAATCTAATCTTACAACTTGGTCAGCAACAGCATAAGGCAGTGATGGGGAACCTTGGCACCCCAGATGTTTTGGAACTACATTTCCAATGATCCTCATGCACTCTGCAGTGTAGATGAGCATCATGGGAAATGTAGTTCCAAACCATCTGGGGTGCCAAGGTTCGCCATCACTGGCATAAGACATAGCATCCTGGCCTCAAGGAGAGGTAAGCTATTCTGACCAGACCTTCGCCTGAAGAGGTAACTAAGAGACTATGGGGTTGATTTACTAAAGGCAAATCCACTCTGCACTACAAGTGCACTGCAAATGCACTTTAGACGCTCTGATGATTTTATCATCCAATCATGTGCAAGCAAAAATGCTGTTTTTTATTTTCCTTGCATGTCCCCCTCAGATCTTCCAAGTGCACTTGTAGTGCAAAGTTGATTTGCCTTTAGTAAATAAAGCTAAAGAGTGCAAAGTCAATCAGCTTCCAGGTTTTATTGCCAAAGCTTAATTAAACAAGCTGAGGTTCGAGGCTGATTGGTTTCTCTGCAGTGAGACTGATTTTTGCACTCTTCAGCTTTAGTAAATCTCCCCTATGTGTAGTTGGGCAGAAGCCTGTGCAGCCCAAGTGGAGTAGTTTGTCTCAAAGCTAGGTGTGATAACGTGGTGCATCTCTGCAGAAACAGGCTGAGGGCCAAAAGAGCACGGATATCCAGGAGGCTGGAAAATTTCTGTTTTGCGGGTGTGATGCTAAAAATCCCTGCAAGGGTAACCTTTTAGTTTTTCAATGTTATTTTTAAATGAAAACAGGCAATAGGCCCTGAAATGTTCTTCATTGTCTACTGAATCAGAGGAAAAGTGCTACACTTGGGTTAACTGCCCACAATATATATATATATATATATATATATATATATATAGACAATTTTGGACTTCACTTCCCTTCATCAAGGTCAGTGTGAAATGCAATGTAACACGGTACATCACAATCTGCTTGATCCCTACCTGCTATATCTGCTATTGTACCCCGGCTTGCTCACCACTTGGGGCGATCCTGAGGAGTGCGACCTGGTACTAACACGCAGCAAAACCCATATCCACCATCAGGAACTCTAGTGAATACCAATTAGTGCTTAGACCCTGCACCTTGGGTGAGCCCACGTCATCTGCCAGGGTGCTTGTTTACTTATCCTGCTGGTCGTTCAGAGCCTCTCTACTGCTCTAGCTACTGGTCTCCAAGCCTGACCCCTGACACACATCTAAAAGGTTTTTTTAACTTATTTACACTCTTCGCTGACACCACCAGCCGCAGAAGGGAGTTTCACATCCTTCTCTGGACTCTCTCCAGTTCAGACACATTCATCCTGAGGATTGGTGACTAGAAGTGGATGACTTACTCAAGATGTGGCTGAACCACAGTTTTGTAAAGTGGTAGAATTAAAGTTTCATCTCTTGACTATATACCCTTTTTAATGCGTGCTAATAGTATGCTGGCATGGCTTGCTACAGCTTGGGAATGCATGCTGTTACTGAGTCTGTCATCTACAAGGACCCAGGCCCGGACTGGCCATAGGGCACACTGGGAACTTGTGCGGTGGGCCGGGGCCCAGTCCTTCTGGGGCCCAGGGGGTGGAAACTACAGGTCAACTGACCTGTGACCATGAAGAGGGAGGAGCTGGAGGAGATGAAGGACCAGAGAGAAAGTAAGTGCGGCCCCATGCGCCTGGATAGGTGGGACGGCCGCATTTAGAAAAATCAATCTGTCCATTTTCCTCCTGCAGCCTTTGAAAGCCTGCTTCTCCTGGACAGATTGATTCTTCTAAATGCAGCCGCTCCTCCTATCCAGCTTCCTTCTGCTGCCCCCTTGTGCTCTCTGCCCTCCCCCTGTGCTCTCTGCCCCCCCCCCCATCCTCTCCAGCCACCCCTGTGCTCTGTTCCCCTGCCCCCAGTGCTTTCCAGCCCCCCATGCTCTCAGGCTCCCCCCGGTGCTTTCCTCCTCCCCAGGTGCTCTCCAACCCCCCTGTACTCTCCACCCCCCCCATGCTCTTCACCCCCCCATGCTCTCAGCCCCCCCAGTGCTCTCCGGCCCCCCTGTACTCTCCAGCCACCCCTAGTGCTCTACAGCCCCCTGTGCTCTTCTCCTCCCGTGTTCCCCACCCCCAATTGTTCTCTTCTGGCCCCCTTACCCCCCCCTGCAGCTCTGCCGGGTTCTTCCCTTCCCTCTCCCTTCAGCTGCTGCGGAAGGGGGAAGGGGCCGGTAAAAATGTCACTGACTGCTCAGTCTAAAATGCCCAGGCCTATTTTTTGTCCCAGTCCGAGCCTGCTAGGACCCCAGATCCATTTTTTATTCCCCCAAAGGTTCTCTCCCTAACGTGTAACTTGCCCACATATTTTCAGCTCCCAAGTGCATTACTTTACATTTCTATACATTGAACCGCATCAGCCATCTGGCTGCCCACCCCTCTATTTTATATAAAGTTTCTATATTCTGTTGTGAAGTTATTGCCCTGCTTAGTTTTGTATCATCAGCAAACACCAAGATTGAACTACTGTTAATTAGGGTTGCGCCAAATAACGGTATCAGTGCCAATACTAAGCATTTCTACGGGTATCGGTACTCGTGGAAATGCACTGATAGCCAAAACCGACACTTTCTAGCTTGGATTTTCTTAGCTGTTAGCGGGATTTCCCCGCTAACAGCTGAAATGTAAAGAAATTAATGTCGGCAATTATTGGTTGTTAAGAAGCGGGGCTGCTGCACCCTTAAAGTGATTGTAAAGTCTTGTTTTTTTTTTCTATAAAAATAACAAACATGTTATACTTACCTGCTCTGTGTAGTGGATTTGCACAGAGCAGCCCAGATCCTCCTCTTCTTGGGTCCCTCTTTGGGGATCCTGGCCCCTCCCTTCTGTTCAGTGCCCCCACAGCAAGCAGCTTGCTATTGGGGCACCCGAGCCGAGTCACAGCTTCCTGTATCCATTCAGACACCGAGCCTCCGACCTTCTTTCCCCTGATTGGCTAGTTGACTGATTGACAACAGTGGGAGTCAATGGTGCCGCTGCTGTGTCTAAGCCAATCAGGGGGGAGAATCTCGGACGGCTGAGATACTCGTGGAAATCACTGGACAGAGAGGGACCTCAGGTAAGGGTTAGGGGGGCTGCTGCACACAGAAGGCTTTTTATTGTAATGGATAGAAAAGATAAAAAAAACCTTCTGACTTTACAACCCCTTTAGCAACCATGTCAGCTGTTCGTGGGATTCCCCTCCCCGCCTCCTCCTCCCCTCCCATTAGCTGTCACCAGGACTGGCCGGGCCGCATGTCCTCTGCAGCGCTGGGTGTACTGACAGGTACCACTACTCACTCACTCGGCAGCACAGATTGAATTAGTATGGATCCAGTACAATTAAAAAAAAAAAAGACTTCTACCTCCATTCCTAGAATTCACAAGAGGTGGACGAAGCGTACCCTTCCTCCACCCCACCTTTCAAACCACTGTCACAATTTGAGTTTGAGATTAGGGGTGTGCCTAATTTGCTGGAAGGGGCAGGCGGAGGACCATTGCTATGTGTGGCAGGCTATGCACTTCCTCCACGCTCCTCCAGTATAGGTACTCAGACTTGTTGCATCCCTACTGTATATATATTTCAACCTCTATATTGTTTCTGAATATGTTAAACAGAATTGGTCCCAGGACAGAGCTCTCGGGCACCCCACTCACAACTCCAGACCATTCAGAAAATATGCTATTATTCACCATCCTCTGGGCCTGCTGCTTTAACCAATTAAGCCCCGGGCCATTTGGCTGGCCAAAGACCAGAGTACTTTTTGCGATTCGGCACTGCGTCGCTTTAACTGACAATTGCGCGGTCGTGCGACGTGGCTCCCAAACAAAATTGACGTCCTTTTTTTCTCACAAATATAGCTTTCTTTTGGTGGTATTTGATCACCTCTGCGGTTTTTATTTTTTGAGACGATTTTGAAAAAAACGCATTATTTTTTATTTTTTGCTATAATAAATATCCCCCAAAAATATATAAAAAAACATTTTTTCCTCAGTTTAGGCCAATACGTATTCTTCTACATATTTTTAGTGAAAAAAAATCGCAATAAGCATTTATTGATTGGTTTGCGCAAAAGTTATAGCATCTACAAAATAGGGGATAGTTTTATGGCATTTTTATTGATATTTTTTTTTATTAGTAATGGCAGCGATCAGCGATTTTTATCGTGACTGCGACACTATGGAGGACACATCGGACAATTTTGACATATTTTTGGGACCATTGGCATTAATACAGCAATCAATGCTAAAAAATTGCATTGATTACTGTAAAAATGCCACTGGCATCGAAGGGGTTAACCACCAGGTGGCGCTGTAGGGGTTAAGTGTGTCCTAGGGATTGATTATAACTGTGGGGGGGGGCTGTGTGTGACACATCACTGATCACCACTCCAGATTACAGGGAGCTGTGATCAGTGACAGTGTCATTAGGCAGAACGGGGAGATGCTTGTTTACATTAGCATCTCCACATTCTTCCTCACCATGAGATGATCGCGGGTATCCCTGCGGACATCGGGTCTGCGGGACACCCATCACGGTCATGGAACTCCCGGCGGGCGCGAGCGCCCGCAAGCCGCCTCTTAAAGGGCAACGTACAGTTACGTTAATCTGCCTGTACGTGCCCTACTGCTGCAGTATATCTGCGTGAGGCGGTCGGGAAGCAGTTAACAAGTTTTCTATCCAAGTACATACCATATCATTATTGCCAAAAGACCCTAATTTGTAGATTAAATGTTTGTAGTGTATTGTATGTAATGCTTTAGAGAAATCTAGATACACTACATCCACAAGCAGGGCCGTTTTTTCCACTGGGCACGCTGGGCAGTTGCCCGGGGGCCCCACTTGCCTGGAGGGCCCCATCCAGGGCCGATCCTCAGCGCTGCAATCTGCTGCTTAAGTTGACTGACTGCACTGGTTGCTCACTTGCTAGAATCGCCAGCCGCCCGGCATCTAGCTAGCAACCAGTGACGTCAGTCAGAGGTCGCGGCTGCCCCAGCATTCATAGCCTGCCACGGCCACCCTATCGGCTAGTGAACAAGCTCTGCCCACCTCTGCCATGTTCTTCAGACAGCGTGGAGAGGGAGCGGAGTGGAAAGACGGCCCTTGATAGCTGGCGCTGCCTTGCTCTGCTGTGAGTGACACACTGTACTGCACCAGGCCGGCGGTCTCAAGTAAGTCTAACACTTAAGTAAGTTCAAGTTGTGCATCAAACACAGCCACTGTCTGTGCCCCTCAAAAGCTGCCACTGCGCCCATCAAAGCTGCCACTGTGCCCATCAAACACAGACACTGTGCCCCTCAAAAGCTGCCACTGTGCCCATAAAACACAGCCACTGTGCCCATCAAAGCTGCCACTGTGCCCATGAAAAGCTGCCACTGTGCCCATCAAACACAGCCACTATGCCCATCAAAGCTGCCACTGTGTCCATCAGCCACTGTGCACATCAAAGCTGCCACTGTGCCCATCAAAAGCTGCCACAGTGCCCATCAGAGCTGCCACTGTGCCCATCAAAGCTGCCACTGTGCCCATGAAAAGCTGCCACTGTGCCCATCAAACACAGCCACTATGCCCATCAAAGCTGCCACTGTGTCCATCAGCCACTGTGCACATCAAAGCTGCCACTGTGCCCATCAAAAGCTGCCACTGTGCCCATCAAAAGCTGCCACTGTGCCCATCAGATGCTGCCACTGTGCCCATCAAAGCTGCCACTGTGCCCATCAAAAGCTGCGACTGTGCCCATTAAACGCTGCCACTGTGCCCATCAAACGCTGCCACTGTCCCCATCAAACTCGTGTTATATTGTCCAAACGTTGTGTTAATGTTTAACCGGTTCCCAACCGGCTCCTGTGGATATACGTCGGCAGAATGGCACGGCTGCGCAAAGTAACGTACCCGTACGTTACTTTGAATTTGCCGCCGTGTGCGCGCCTGCCATGATCTCCGTGAGTCGGGTCGCGGGTCCCGCGGACTTGATCGCCGCGGGCATACCCACAATCGCCTCACGGAGAGGACGAACGGGGAGATGCCGTTGTAAACAGCATCTCCCTGTTCTGCCTAGTGACAGAGTCACTTGATCTCTGCTCCCTATCATCGGAGCAGAGATCAGTGACGTCACACACACTGCCCATCCCCCTCACAGTTAGAATCACTCCCCTAGGACATACTTAACCCCTCCCCGCCCCCTAGTGGTTAACCCCTTCACTGCCAGTGTCATTTACACAGGAATCAGTGCATTTTTATAGCACTGATTGCTGTATAAATGACAATGGTCCCAAAAATGTGTCAAAAATGTCCGATGTGTCCGCCATAATGTGTCA
Source organism: Lithobates clamitans (assembly GCA_037952925.1). Classification (NCBI taxonomy): domain Eukaryota; kingdom Metazoa; phylum Chordata; class Amphibia; order Anura; family Ranidae; genus Lithobates; species Lithobates clamitans. Next base: position 11,055,297 of record JBBGZY010000584.1, read on the forward strand.
CAATAAAAATCGCTGATCGCCGCCAAAACTAGTAAAAAAAAAAAATTTATAAAAATGCCATAAACTATCCCCTATTTTGTAAACGCTATAACTTTTGCGCAAACCAATCAATAAATGCTTATTGCGATTTTTTTTTACCAAAAATATGTAGAAGAATACGTATCGGCCTAAACTGAGGAAAAAAATGTTTTTTAACCACTTGACGACCGCCTCACGCCGATGTACGTCGGCAAAGTGGCACGGACAGGCAAAATCACGTACATGTACGTGATTTGCCTTCCGCGGGTGGGGGGTCCGATCGGACCCCCCCCCCCGGTGCCCGAGGCGGTCGTCGTTTGTCCAGCGGCGATCGGTGATGAGGGGGAGACCATCCGTTCGTGGCCCCCCCCTCGCGATCGCCGCCGGCCAATGAGAACACTCCTTTGCTGCTGTATGCTAAACAGCAGCAAAGGAAGTGATGTCATCTCCCCTCGGGTCGGTATTTTCCGTTCCGGCCCGAGGAGAGACGACAAGTATGTGAGTGCACAAACACTACACACACAGTAGAACATGCCAGGCACACAAATCACCCCGATCCCCCCCCCGATCGCCCCCCGATCCCCCCCCAATCACCCCCCCCCCTGTCACAAACTGACACCAGCAGTTTTTTTTTTTTTTTTTTTGTTTTTTTTTCTGATTACTGCATAGTGTCAGTTTGTGACAGTTACTGTGTTGGGACAGTGTATATTACCCCCCTTTAGGTCTAGGGTACCCCCCTAACCCCCCCTAATAAAGTTTTAACCCCTTGATCACCCCCTGTCACCAGTGTCGCTAAGCGATCATTTTTCTGATCGCTGTATTAGTGTCGCTGGTGACGCTAGTTAGTGAGGTAAATATTTAGGTTCGCCGTCAGCGTTTTATAGCGTCAGGGACCCCCATATACTACCTAATAAATGTTTTAACCCCTTGATTGCCCCCTAGTTAACCCTTTCACCACTGATCACCGTATAACCGTTACGGTTGACGCTGGTTAGTTCGTTTATTTTTTATAGTGTCAGGGCACCCGCCGTTTATTACCGAATAAAGGTTTAGCCCCCCGATCGCCCGGCGGTGATATGCGTCGCCCCAGGCAGCGTCAAATTAGCGCCAGTACCGCTAACACCCACGCACGCAGCATGCGCCTCCCTTAGTGGTATAGTATCTGAACGGATCAATATCTGATCCGATCAGATCTATACTAGCGTCCCCAGCAGTTTAGGGTTCCCAAAAACGCAGTGTTAGCGGGATCAGCCCAGATACCCGCTAGCACCTGCGTTTTGTCCCTCCGCCCGGCCCACCCAAGTGCAGTATCGATCGATCACTGTCACTTACAAGGCACTAAACGCATAACTGCAGCGTTCGCAGAGTCAGGCCTGATCCCTGCGATCGCTAACAGTTTTTTTTGTAGCGTTTTGGTGAACTGGCAAGCACCAGCCCCAGGCAGCGTCAGGTTAGCGCCAGTACCGCTAACACCCACGCACGCACCATACACCTCCCTTAGTGGTATAGTATCTGAACGGATCAATATCTGATCCGATCAGATCTATACTAGCGTCCCCAGCAGTTTAGGGTTCCCAAAAACGCAGTGTTAGCGGAATCAGCCCAGATACCTGCTAGCACCTGCGTTTTGCCCCTCCGCCCGGCCCAGCCCAGCCCACCCAAGTGCAGTATCGATCGATCACTGACACTTACAAAACACTAAACGCATAACTGCAGCGTTCGCAGAGTCAGGCCTGATCCCTGCGATCGCTAACAGTTTTTTTTGTAGCGTTTTGGTGAACTGGCAAGCACCAGCCCCAGGCAGCGTCAGATTAGCGCCAGTACCGCTAACACCCACGCACGCACTGTACACCTCCCTTAGTGGTATAGTATCTGATCGCATCAATATCTGATCCGATCAGATCTATACTAGCGTCACCAGCAGTTTAGGGTTCCCAAAAACGCAGTGTTAGCAGGATCAGCCCAGATACCTGCTAGCACCTGCGTTTTGCCCCTCCGCCCGGCCCAGCCCAGCCCACCCAAGTGCGGTATCGATCGATCACTGTCACTTACAAAACACTAAACGCATAACTGCAGCGTTCGCAGAGTCAGGCCTGATCCCTGCGATCGCTAACAGTTTTTTGGTAGTGTTTTGGTGAACTGGCAAGCGCCAGCGGCCTAGTACACCCCGGTCGTAGTCAAACCAGCACTGCAGTAACACGTGGTGACGTGGCGAGTCCCATAAGTGCAGTTCAAGCTGGTGAGGTGGCAAGCACAAGTAGTGTCCCGCCGCCACCAAAAAGAAGACAAACACAGGCCCGTCGTGCCCATAGTGCCCTTCCTGCTGCATTCGCCAATCCTAATTGGGAACCCACCGCTTCTGCAGCGCCCGTACTTCCCCCATTCACATCCCCAACCAAATGCAGGCGGCTGCATGAGAGGCATTTTTATGTCCTCCCGAGTACCCCTACCCAACGAACCCCCCAAAAAAGATGTCGTGTCTGCAGCAAGCGAGGATATAGGCGTGACACCCGCTATTATTGTCCCTCCTGTCCTGACAATCCTGGTCTTTGCATTGGTGAATGTTTTGAACGCTACCATTCACTAGTTGAGTATTAGCGTAGGGTACAGCATTGCACAGACTAGGCACACTTTCACAGGGTCTCCCAAGATGCCATCACATTTTGAGAGACCCGAACCTGGAACCGGTTACCGTTATAAAAGTTAGTTACAAAAAAAGTGTAAAAAAAAAAAAAATATGAAATAAAAAAAAATAGTTGTTGTTTTATTGTTCTCTCTCTCTCTATTCTCTCTCTCTATTGTTCTGCTCTTTTTTACTGTATTCTATTCTGCAATGTTTTATTGTTATTGTTATTGTTATTGATTGTTATTGTTATTGTTATTGTTATTATGTTTTATCATGTTTGTTTTTCAGGTGTGTAATTATTTACACTTTACTGTGCTTTATTGTTAACCATTGTTAACCATTTTTTTGTCTTCAGGTACGCCATTCACGACTTTGAGTGGTTATACCAGAATGATGCCTGCAGGTTTAGGTATCATCTTGGTATCATTCTTTTCAGCCAGCGGTCGGCTTTCATGTAAAAGCAATCCTAGCGGCTAATTAGCCTCTAGACTGCTTTTACAAGCCGTGGGAGGGAATGCCCCCCACCGTCTTCCGTGTTTTTCTCTGGCTCTCCTGTCTCAACAGGGAACCTGAGAATGCAGCCGGTGATTCAGCCAGCTGACCATAGAGCTGATCAGAGACCAGAGTGGCTCCAAACATCTCTATGGCCTAAGAAACCGGAAGCTACGAGTATTTCATGACTTAGATTTAAATAGGATGTAAATAGCGCCATTGGGAAATTGGGGAAGCATTTTATCACACCGATCTTGGTGTGGTCATTTGCTTTGAGGGCAGAGGAGAGATCTAGGGTCTAATAGACCACAATTTTTTCAAAAAAGAGTACCTGTCACTACCTATTGCTATCATAGGGGATATTTACATTCCCCGAGATAACAATAAAAATGATTAAAAAAAAAAATATGAAAGGAACAGTTTAAAAGTAAGATTAAAAAAGCAAAAAAATAATAAAGAAAAAAAAAACAAAAAAAAAAAAACACCCCTGTCGCCCCCTGCTCTCGCGCTAAGGCGAACGCAAGCGGCGGTCTGTCGTCAAACGTAAACAGCAATTGCACCATGCATGTGAGGTATCACCGCGAAGGCCAGATCGAGTGCAGTAATTTTTCCAGTAGACCTCCTCTGTAAATCTAAAGTGGTAACCTGTAAAGGCTTTTGAAGGCTTTTAAACATGTATTTATTTTGTTGCCACTGCACGTTTGTGCGCAATTTTAAAGCATGTCATGTTTGGTATCCATGTACTCGGCCTGAGATCATCTTTTTTATTTCATCAAACATTTGGGCAATATAGCGTGTTTTAGTGCATTAAAATTAAAAAAAGTGTGTTTTTTCCCCAAAAAATGCGTTTGAAAAATCGCTGCGCAATTACTGTGTGAAAAAAAAAAATGAAACACCCACCATTTTAATCTGTAGGGCATTTGCTTTAAAAAAATATATAATGTTTGGGGGTTCAAAGTAATTTTTTTGCAAAAAAAAAAAAACTTTTTCATGTAAACAATAAGTGTCAGAAAGGGCTTTGTCTTCAAGTGGTTAGAAGAGTGGGTGATGTGTGACATAAGCTTCTAAATGTTGTGCATAAAATGCCAGGACAGTTCAAAACCCCCCCAAATGACCCCATTTTGGAAAGTAGACACCCCAAGCTATTTGCTGAGAGGCATGTCGAGTCCATGGAATATTTTATATTGCGACACAAGTTGCGGGAAAGAGACAAATTTTTTTTTTTTTTTTTTTTTTTTGCACAAAGTTGTCACTAAATGATATATTGCTCAAACATGCCATGGAAATATATGAAATTACACCCCAAAATACATTCTGCTGCTTCTCCTGAGTACGGGGATACCACATGTGTGAGACTTTTTGGGAGCCTAGCCGCGTACGGGACCCCGAAAACCAAGCACCGCCTTCAGGCTTTCTAAGGGCGTGAATTTTTGATTTCACTCTTCACTGCCTATCACAGTTTCGGAGGCCATGGAATGCCCAGGTGGCACAAAACCCCCCCAAATGACCCCATTTTGGAAAGTAGACACCCCAAGCTATTTGCTGAGAGGTATAGTGAGTATTTTGCAGACCTCACTTTTTGTCACAAAGTTTTGAAAATTGAAAAAAGAAAAAAAAAAATGTTTTTTCTTGTCTTTCTTCATTTTCAAAAACAAATGAGAGCTGCAAAATACTCACCATGCCTTTCAGCAAATAGCTTGGGGTGTCTACTTTCCAAAATGGGGTCATTTGGGGGGGTTTTGTGCCACCTGGGCATTCCATGGCCTCCGAAACTGTGATAGGCAGTAAAGAGTGAAATCAAAAATTTTCACCCTTAGAAATCCTGAAGGCAGTGATTGGTTTTTGGGGTCCAGTACGCGGCTAGGCTCCCAAAAAGTCCCACACATGTGGTATCCCCATACTCAGGAGAAGCAGCTAAATGTATTTTGGGGTGCAATTCCACATATGCCCATGGCCTGTGTGAGCAATATATCATTTAGTGACAACTTTATGAAAAAAAAAAAAAAAAAAGTGTCACTTTCCCGCAACTTGTGTCAAAATATAAAATATTCCATGGACTCAATATGCCTCTCAGCAAATAGCTTGGGGTGTCTACTTTCCAAAATGGGGTCATTTTGGGGGGTTTTGTGCCACCTGGGCATTCCATGGCCTCCGAAACTGTGATAGGCAGTGAAGAGTGAAAGCAAAAATTTACACCCTTAGAAATCCTGAAGGCGGTGATTGGTTTTCGGGGCCCCGTACGCGGCTAGGCTCCCAAAAAGTCCCACACATGTGGTATCCCCATACTCAGGAGAAGCAGCTAAATGTATTTTGGGGTGCAATTCCACATAGGCCCATGGCCTGTGTGAGCAATATATCATTTAGTGACGACTTTTTGTAAATATTTTTTTTTTTTTTTGTCATTTTTCAATCACTTGGGACAAAAAAAATAAATATTCAATGGGTTCAACATGCCTCTCAGCAATTTCCTTGGGGTGTCTACTTTCCAAAATGGGGTCATTTGGGGGGGTTTTGTACTGCCCTGCCATTTTAGCACCTCAAGAAATGACATAGGCAGTCATAAACTAAAAGCTGTGTAAATTCCAGAAAATGTACCCTAGTTTGTAGACGCTATAACTTTTGCGCAAACCAATAAATATACACTTATTGACATTTTTTTTACCAAAGACATGTGGCCGAATACATTTTGGCCTAAATGTATGACTAAAATTTAGTTTATTGGATTTTTTTTATAACAAAAAGTAGAAAATATCATTTTTTTTCAAAATTTTCGGTCTTTTTCCGTTTATAGCGCAAAAAATAAAAACCGCAGAGGTGATCAAATACCATCAAAAGAAAGCTCTATTTGTGGGAAGAAAAGGACGCAAATTTAGTTTGGGTACAGCATTGCATGACCGCGCAATTAGCAGTTAAAGCGACGCAGTGCCAAATTGGAAAAAGACCTCTGGTCCTTAGGCAGCATAATGGTCCGGGGCTCAAGTGGTTAATATATTTTTTGGGGATATTTATTATAGCAAAAAGTAAAAAAAATGCGTTTTTTTCAAAATTGTCGCTCTTATTTTGTTTATAGCGCAAAAAATAAAAATCGCAGAGGTGATCAAATACCACCAAAAGAAAGCTCTATTTGTGGGAAAAAAAGGACATCAATTTTGTTTCGGAGCCACGTTGCACGACCGCGCAATTGTCAGTTAAAGCGGCGCAGTGCCGAATCGCAAAAAGTGCTCTGGTCAGGAAGGGAGTAAATCCTTCCGGGGCTGAAGTGGTTAAACACCGATTTTGTTGGAAGTACCAATAAATATAGCCTTATTGATAATTTGCATTTTTCTTCTCGTGCGTGATTGTGTAGACAGGGCCCCAGTGCACTGTATTGCCCGGGGGCCTATCATACTCTTAAGATGGCCCTGTCCACAGGCCTTCCTCTCTCTAAATTACAGCTTACCTCCTCATCGAAAGTTAAAGGTTTGTCTGGCAAGAATGGTTCTTTATAAATCCATGTTGATTACTACTAATGATACTATTTTCATCAACAAATTCTTGGATATAGTCACTTATAATTCCTTCCAGTAGTTTACATACTATTGATGGTAAGCTGACTGGTCTGTAGTTACCAGGTATATATCTTGGCCCTTTTTTGACCATTGGTACCACATTTGCTTTTTGCCAATAAGCTGGTACAATACCAGTCAGTAAGCTGTCCTTAGAAAATAGGAACAATGGTCTGGCTAATACATGGCTAAGTTCTTTGAGAACTCTAGGGTGTAAGCCATCTTAAAGACAAAAACAGAACATTCCATAGCTCAACTCACCAACTTCCATTGTGGAGATACTTATAAATTCAGTAGTTTTAGGACTGCAAGCATACACAGGGTGCAGTAAAGAGGCCTTGCAGCTTATCCATGTGTTTGCAAATGTGTGCTAACTAAACCCCTGCTTTTAACGCAGACTGTTGGACAAGTTAATTTGGTCAGTTGGCAGACTGGTTGGTGAGTTGAGCTATGGAATTTTCTGTTTTTGTCTTTCATGTGATAGCCCTTCCATGTGCTCCTTGCTGTGAAGGCCAGTTATAGGTGGGGGCTGGGGCCATTTGTTTGTTACTGGTGTAAGCCATCTGGTCCTAGTGATTTATTCACATTAAGTTTTTCTAGTCTTTTTTTTTTTTTTTTTTTTAAATGTCAGAACTTTTTATGAGAAAAAAATTATATACGTTATCATTTTATGAATTCTGTCTAAAACTGATTCTGAATAAGCAGAGACCAATATCTTCATTTAACGTGGTTGTAAAGGTAGAAGTTTTTTTTATCGTAATGCATTCTATGCATTATGATAAAAAACCTTCTGTGTGCAGCAGCCCCCCTAATACTAACCTGAACCCATCTCTATCCAGTGATGCTGCATTAGAGACTCGGCTGCCCGGAACTCTCCCTTCTCATTGGCTGAGACAGCAGGGGAGCACCATTGGCTCCTGCTGTTGTCAATCAAAGTCAGTGAGCCCATGGGGAAAGAGAGGGGCCTAGCCACGGCTCCATGTCTGAATGGACACACAGAGCTGCAGCTTAACTCGGGTGCTCCCATAGCAAGCTGCTTGCTGTGGGGGCACTTGGCAGCAGGGAGGGGTGAGGAGCTCCAAAAAGGGAGCCGAGAAGAGTAGGATCTGGCTGCTCTGTTCAAGTATAACATGTTTGTTATTTTTTAAACACAAAAGACAAGACTTTAGTATCACTTTAAGTTTGACTTTTCCCACCATAAGACATTCTGTTCTCAACTGGAACAATTTAGGCTACAACGTGTAGACAGTTATTAACGTCAAAGCCCTTGTAGTATCTGGACAATGGGTTTCTGGTATACCCACAACGTCTGGAACCAAAGGCAAACTAACCAACTGACCAATATTTATACGGATTTCCAGATCCAATTAAGAGTAGAGTGTGAAGACAGGTAGATTTGTGGACACAACAAATTAACAGCACGGTTATTCAGTGACTCACCTTTGTCTCAGCTTCGAGAAAGACAAACACAGGGCAAGACCCCTCTCACAGAAATGAACTGTTTATAACAATTTCATTAGCTCAAAGCATTTATATAATATAAGTCCGTTCATAGACCCTATATTGCAAGTCATAAGGAAGTACTTATGACACTGTGTAATTAATATAAATATATATATATATATATATATATATATATATATATATATATATATATATATATATATATATATACATATATATATACATACATACATACACACACAGGGCTCAAAATTTCAAGTCCTGAGCTACTAGCCAGGCCTTAAGGGTAACTCGCCCCCTCTAATACACCCTCATAAATTCTTATGAAATTACACTTGAATGTTTTATGCAGAATTAAGTTACACAAATAAATATTAACAACAACTTTATCACCCATGTCCATCAACGCAGCCTCACCGTGCCCATCAATGCAGCCTCACCCATTCCCATCAATGTAGCGTGACCCATGCCCACTAACCCAGCGTGACCCGTGCTCACTAACGCAGCGTGACCAGTGCCCACTAATGCAGCGTGACCAGTGCCCACTAACGCAGTCTCACCCGTGTCCTTCATTGCATCCTCACCAGTGCAGCCTCACCTGTGCAGAGAGGGCGGTCGGATCATTATAGAGGAAGAGGAGATCCGGCTTGATCACAGAGTGGGGTTTACACGCTGTAACAGCTTTACATTACAATTGCAGTCCGTGCGCCATCACACAGAGCCCCGCCCTCCTGACCCTGCACCTGTGACAGACAAAACGCGCTCTGGCATTGGACCAGCGTTCTGTCTGTCACAGGTGCAGGGTCAGGAGGGCGGGGCTCTGTGTGATGGCGCACAGACTGCAATTGTAATGTAAAGCTGTTACAGCATGCAAACCCCAGTCTGTGATCTAGCCGGATCTCCTCTTCCTCCACACTCTCGTCCGCTATAATAATACGGCCGCCCCCCTTGTTCCTCCACACTCTCCGTGGGAGAATGGCTCCCATTAACCCCCCCCCCCCGACAGCGGTGCTCGCCCCCAATTTCAACTCTATATATACACACACACACTCACCGGTCACTTTATTAGGTACACCTGTTCAATTGCTTGGTAACACAAATTGCTAATCTGCCAATCACATGGCAGCAACTAAATTCATTTAGGCATCTAGACGAGGTGAAGATGACTTGGTGAAGTTCAAACCCAGCATCAGAATTGGGAAGAAAGGGGATTTAAGTGACTTTGATTGTGGCATGGTTGTTAGTGCCAGACAACCAGGTCTGAGTATTACAAAAACTGCTGATCTACTGGGATTTTCACGCAAACCATCTCTAGGGTTTACAGAGAATGCTTTTTTGATGTCAGAGGTATTAGGAGAATGGGCAGAATGGTTTGAGATGATAGAAAGGTAACAATAACGCAAATAACTACTCGTTACAACCAAGGTATGCAGAAAACTATCTCTGAATGCACAACACATGGAACATTTAAGCAGATGGCCTACAGTAGCAGAAGACCACACTGAGTGCCACTCCTGTCAGCTAAGAACAAGAAAATGAGGCTACAATTCACACAGGCTCACCAAAATTGGACAATAGAAGATTGGAAAAATGTTGCCTGGTCGGATGAGTCTCGATTTCAGCTGCGACATTCAGATGGTAGGGTCATAGGTAGGGTCAATATGAAAGCATGGATCCATCCTGCCTTATATCAATGCTTCAGGCTGGTGGTGTAATGATGTGGGGGATATTTTATTGGCACACGTTGGGCCCTTTAGTACCAATTGAGCATTGTTTAAATGCCATGGCCTACCTGAATATCGTTGCTAACTATGTCCATCCCTTTATGACTACTGTGTTACCATCTTCTGATGGCTACTTCCAGCAGCCAATACACCATGTCACAAAGCTCAAACCATCTCAAACTGGTTTCTTAAACATGGCAATGAGTTCACTGTACTTCAGTGGCCTCCACAGTCACCAGATCCCAATCCAATGTGGTGGAACGGGAGGTTCGCATCATGGATGTGCAGCTGACAAATCTGCAATTGTGTGATGCTGTCATGTCAATATAGACCAAAATCTCTGAGGAATGTTTCCAACACCTTGTTGAATCTATGCCACAAAGAATTAAAGCAGTTCTGAAGGCAAAAGAGGGTCCAACCCGGTACTAGCGAGGTGTACCTAATAAAGTGGCCGGTGAGTATATATAGTGTTAATAAGGTCGCTGTTTTTTCCGGGGCTACAGATTTGCTGTGCCTTCTATCTAGACATGTGATAGTAAAATAAACTAGCGCTCTCCTGATGACATAGAGCGATATTGAGCACCAATATATGGATTTAGTTATTTTGATAGTGATCATTCAGAAATTTTATATTATAATGATATGAGGAAAAAAATTAATTAATCTAAAAGTAATTGATAATACTGTATATGTTAAAAAATCCATTTTGACTTTGTTGGTGATAAGAAGATAGAAGTAAATAATATTTTTTCGGGGGTACACAATACACCTAAAAAGATATGGAACAAATATTTAAATCTTTAAAAAATGCCATGTACAAACAAATTCAAACATGGTGGGATATATTAACACTAGAAAAATATGTTAAAGATAATATCACTCCCAGGAGATCGAGGTGGGATACAGCACCCAATGCCGGGATGGAAGATGAGTGGTACCAGTTTTTTAAATCTAGTGAGAAGAAATTATTGGATATCATTGTGTCCAGACAGAAAAAGAAATTGGTTATTATTAATAACAATATAAAAAAAATTGAAAGAACAATTAAATCCTTATGTGAATATTGCTGAGTATAATGGCAGATATAAGCAATTAAAAGAGTTTTTGGACAAATTAGATAAGGACACTCAAAATAAAAAAATCAAGAAATACCAGAGGGATGTAGGAGATTATCAATGCAACATAGTGTATAAGTGGCAGGAGAATAGGGAAAATGTAATAATCAAGTCTAGGGCCTCTTCTGATGAAAAGAGGAAGGCAATGGTAACATAAGTAGCGGGACACACCGCACCCCTATTCCACCTAGAAGGGAACCGCAAAAACCCCCCACGGTCAGGAGGGAGGGTCCCAACACACAGACCAGACAATATAAACCAAATACAGTGGAACCTCGGATTAAGAGCATAATCCGTTCCAGGTGTATGCTCGTAATCCAATTTACTCGCATATAAAAGCGAGTTTTCCCATTGAAGTCAATAGAAACGAAAATAATTTGTTCCGCATTGACTTCAATGGGATGCAATACCGAATGCGGCCGGAGAGCCTCGGAAACGGACGAAAAGGCCCGAGGGACACTTCGGCGGACCTCGGCAAACCTCGGAAAGACTCTGTTCACGAGCCTTTCCGAGGTTTGCCGAGGTCTGCCGAACTGTCCTCGGGCCTTTCCGTGCATTTCCGAGCGGCGCCGATCAGCGACTTTCGGCTCTGCTCGGCTCCGGCGCCCCCCACCTCAGGCCAAAAGCGGTACTGCACACCGCTTTTGGCTTGAATCCTGCTCGTTTTGCGAGGCAACACTCACAAACCGAGTTAGGAATTTTAGAAATACAGTGCTCAATTTGCAAAACGCTCGTTAACTGCGTTACTCGCAAACCGAGGTTCCACTGTATATAGAACTCAGACACCACCCCACCCCCCCAAAATACAATGTACATCATAATGTGGCATCTTATAATAACGATCACCCATTGGAATATGAGTATGAAGGAAATTACGCCCAAGATAGACATTTTGAACAAGATAGACAGGATTTTGCCAGGAGGAACATAGTGGCCTTAGAAATAGCTCCTCGTTTATCCCTAAGGGTCCATCCAGCCATTTCATTGAGACTTTTAAGTCGATGGTTGAATAGGACTTAACATTCATGAATAATAAACCGAAGAGAGCTAAAAAGGATATACGGATATGAATATAAGAAAATAAAAAATATGTGGTAATCCGCCCCACTGACGGGGGGGGGATTAGTCATTTTGAGTAAAGATGACTACAACAAGGAACTTAACAGATTGGTCAGTGACCCCAATATGTATGAGAAAATAAAACACAACCCTACTACCAAATACAGAACAAGGTATGAAAAGCTATTGAAAAAAGCACACAAGAAAGGTATTTTGAACAAAGGGGAATTTAGATATCTTATGCCAGAAGCCCCGAAAAAAACGTGATCTACCAGATCCCCAAAGTTCATAAAAACCAAGCCACACCACCTGGAAAACCCATAATTAGTGGGACTAATACCCTTTTCTTGAGACTGGGGGAATATTTGGACACATATTTGCAACCCCTAGCACAACAGTACCCGGCATGTCTTAAAGACCGCAAACAATTAATTAACATACTGGAAGATTTTGACATTAAGGGCACTTTTACACTGGGGCGGGCGCTAGCAGTAAATCGCCGCTAATATTAGCTGTGCTTTACCATTGTAATAGGGGCGCTTTTCGGCCGCTAGCGGGGCACCTTTAACCCCATTAGCCGCTGAGGAAAGGGTTAAAATCTCCCGCAAAGAGCCGCTGCTGAAGCGCTTTGGCAGCCCTGCCCATTGATTTCAATGGGCAGGAGCGGTGTATGCACCGCTCCTCCACCACCCAACAGATGCTGCTTGCAGGACTTTTTCTAACGTCCTGCAAGCGCACCACCCCAATGTGAAAGCACTCGGGCTCTCACACTGGGGATGCAGGGGAAGCATTTTTCAGGCGCTTTACAGATGCTATTTTTAGCCCAAAAGCGCCTGAAAAATGCCCCAGTGTGAAAGGTGTCGAAGGATCTTACCATCCTGGCCACTGTTGATGTGGAGTCGCACGAACATTCACCAGGATGATGCTTTGAGAGCAGTGAAATGGGCCCTAAGGGAGACTTTGGGTCTGGAGCTGGCCCAACAAACATTTATATTAGGGGCCCTTGAATTAGCTATGAGTAGCAACTACTTTTGGCATAATGGAGCTTTCTACCATCAGCATAAGGGTGTTACTATGGGGGCAAAGTATGCGCCCAATGTGGCGAATATTTTACTGAGCAGATGGGAACAGGAGGAAATATTTGGGAAGCCAAGAAAGCAACTGGAGATTTATAAAAGATATATAGATGACATGCTCATCGTATGGAGGGGCACAGAGGAGAGTATAAAATATTTTCTAGAGGAAATTAACATCAATACGTATGATATTACATTCTCAGGTGACTGGGAATGTGAACAAATCATTTTTTTAGATCTGGTATTATATAAAAAAAGAGAACAAATTGTATACTAAAACATTTCTTAAAACAACAGATCGTAAGGGGTATATCCCAACACATAGCTGTCACCATCCAAAGTGGATAAGGGAAATACCTAAGGGGCAACTTATGAGGCTTTGCCGCAATTGCAATAAAAGAGAGGCATTTAGCCATCAGGTGGATCTAATTATTGACAGGTTCAAAGCAAAAGGGCATAAAGATCAACCCCTACAGGAGATAAAACAACAGATACAGAATATGGATAGGGTTGAGCTGTTTAAGGATAAACCTAGGGGGGGGAAAGATCATAACATTGTCTTCCTCACTGATTACAATAATAGTTATAAAGACTTTCAAAAAGTGATACGTAAACACTGGCCTATCTTGTTAAGGTATAATATATTGGCTACCATATTACCTAGCAACCAAGGTTTGTGTACCGAAGGGCACCAAACCTTAGGGACAGATTGGTACATAATGTACCAGATCCTCCTAAACATTTCTAGATCATAAAGGGTTTTACACATGTGGCAGGTGCAAACCTTGTAGGACTGTAAGAAATAGGAGTAGGAAAACCATGAAATTTCAATCTAACATTACCCTTAAACAGTATCCAATTAAAAAACTCATAACTTGTCAAAGCACCCATGTGACCTATTTACTGTCTTGTCCGTGTGGCCAGCAATATGTTGGCCGCACCACACAGCAGTTGACAGTAAGGTTGGGTGAGCACCTCAACAACATTAAAAAGAGAGTTGGGGAGCATAGCCTTTCAAACCATTTTAGGCTACATCACAATTAAGAGCCCAGTTTGCTCACGTTTTGTGGCATAGATAAAATAGATACAAGTTGGAGGAGCATTGATATGCACAAAGCGGTGTCGCAAAACAAAACACGTTGGATTTATGAGTTATGCACTTTGAGTCCTCAGGGTATGAATATTGATTTAGATATCAATTGTTTTATATCAAATTGTTAAAGGAGAAGTCCAGCCTGGGTTTCTCCTAAGGCTCTCAGGAGTGCAATTCGTTTTGCACTCCTGTGACCCAATTTCAGCAGAGAGCGATCTGAAGTCCACTCTCTGCTGACGTCACACAGATCAGTCCAGGCACTGCATCATCCCGAATCTGGGAGTCTGGATCAGCCAGGTGCCTGGACTGATGGCCATCTCAGCCTCTCAACGAGCCGCTGAGACAGCCGCTCCCCACCCCTCCACAGCTCAGCGCTCCAGTGAGCGTGGAGAAGCAGAGCAGGAGAGCTGCTGATTGTTCTGGGAGCTGTGAGAACCAAGCCATTGGCGGTGTTTAGTGGCTAGGTTCTCAGGGAAGAGGCGGCGGGGGACAGGTGCAGCATCGGACCAATGCTGCATCCACCTAGGTAAGTATGATGAGGGGAAAATTCCCCAAACCCATACTTCTCTTTTAATGTACTGTACAGCTTACATGGCACATCAAGAGTGGCAGATAGTTTATCAACCTGTTCCTAATCTGAATTCCTTGTTTGTTTAAATTTTTGTTTAAATTTTATTTTTATTATTATCTTATATTTTAATTCTATTGATTTAACTTTATTTTACAGTTCATCTAACTGTGATACATTATTCCATAGATTTTAGTTATCATTCAGATTTTGTTCCGGTAGTAATAACGTTATATTCACTTTGGGCACACACATAGTGCGCTGTGATCACTAGTATTTATATATATATATATATATATATATATATATATATATATATATTACAATAATTTTTTGTAAACCAGTTAATAAAAAAAAAAAATTTGAGTACAGCCCCATCATGCACGTAAGTTGTCTTAGATTATGTTTAATTAATCTATTCCTATTCATTTTGGCTGACTATTATAGTGCACAGTGGAAAACATCTAATAAGTAATACCCACTTTTAGGCACAAGATGGCCACCATGGAAAAGGGGTTGATATTTTAGCCCAAATAGGAATATCTAATTTTGTTTTATTATTTTATTATTTACAAATTTTATTACTGAGATACGCACCGTGACCTCCAGCTTCTGAAGACGTCACGTTGATGACAAAACATGTCAAGTTGGAACGTACAGTTCGCAACATTGAGTATAGGGGGAACGCACACTGATGCCGAGCAGGCTCTTGCTTCCACTATACAGTACGGATGCCTGCATTGTTGTAATTTTACCATTTTTGTAACATTTTTGTATGTTAGCCTATTACGGAGGTTTTAATAAACTACAATATACATTTTTACACTGGAGGAGTTTTGCACTTTTTTTTTTCTGCCACTAAATCGTACCCCTGGAACCACTGTGAGGAGAGGATATTGGGGATCAGAAGATTCATCCTGGTCACAGGGACAATCATAAGCTACATTTAGCTCTATTGTCATAAGGCAACTAGGATCAACAGCATATGGTGAGTAGGGACCTTCACTTCACTTTTCCACGTGGTGATTGAGTTTATGCATAGTGATTACATTTACCATCCACTGTGGACTTTACAGGGTACAAGCCTGTACACTAAGAGAATTTATACATCGGATGTCACTCACTCTTCTTGGGATTAAGCACTTTACCATCACTATTTGGACTTTTTTCTTATTTTACTTATTTTTATTCATTTTATAATCCATCTTTTGTGTTAGAGTTTAGGAAGTTTTTATTCATAATATTTACACAAGCAAGCACTGTTATGCACAGGGGTTTTCCTTGTGGATTGTATATTTGTAATTGATAAAATAGCATATATCAGATCTAATTGTATCTATATGTAGTGATGAGTAAAAAAAATGTATATTTCGCTCATAAGTGACCGTTATTATTTTTATTTTTATGTTTCTTTAGCATCTTTATCAGACGAAGGCCAAACTAATTGTAAGTCCCCATGCCCATAGGGCATTTTTACAGCCACTTTTAGGAGCCTCAGGCGTTTTTTTTGCAGCTTAAAATCGCCTCTCCATGTTATTCTATGGCCTCATGCGCACACACGGGCTTTTAGGAGCTGTAAGTGGCCTAGGCGTTCTGAAGACTGGCGTTACAACTGTGAAAATGCCTGATGCTGCTAAACACGCCTAAACACGGCTTAACGCTGTATACAGCATTTAGCAGCATCAGGCGTTTTTTTTTTTTTTTTATTTAGTTTTGACAAATGGTTAATCTGCAAAAATTCCGCTAACATTGAAGTTTGAACAGGTTTTAACTCATAAGAAGAGCAAAAATTAAGTGACACAAATAGAAAAAATGCAACAGTAGCAAATTTGGGTGTGAAGGATACCGTCAGGAACCAGGGGTCCAGAGAGGCTCCCCACAACTACCGGGGTACACCCTAGGCCCCTCGAAACCCAAAAGGTGGTGCAATGTACAGCCAAAACTTATGGGCGATGGGGAAAAGGAGAGGGCTCGGGAATATCCGGCGCGCCCGTCACAGGCAGCCCAAGCTAGCTGGGGGGAGGGTAGGAAAGGCATAGGACAGCCACGGTTCCCAAATTTTGAGGAACTTGGCACGAGTGTCCCCACGGATGCTCAACATCTGTTCATTAAGCATCAACATGGTCATGCGATCTCTCACCCCCTGAAAGGGGAGAGATGGCTTTTTCCAGGCTTGGGCAATAGTTCAGGCCTGGAATTGGACAGTGTAATAAGGCAAACTTGGCCTCTTGGCCTACAGGCAAGTGAAACAACGTAAATAGGGGGCCAAACACCCGAGATCAGAAGCCTATTAGTCTAGGACATTTCCACCATATATGTATAACATCCCCCCGATGGCCACAACCCCGGAAACAGCGGTCACTGTAGGATAGATTGACATGGGCAACGCGAGCAGGGACCCAATACCAGCGTAGGAGCACCTTTTATGCTGCCTCCAAGGTGGCTGTATTAAACAAGCATTTGGCCACAGAAGACCAGGCTCTGCTTTAGTCCGCCAAGTCCACTTCTTTCGCCAAATCTCCTTCCCACTGAGCCACATAGGTGAGAGAGGTATGAGATGAACGATTATTCCGAGCAGCATAGAGAGCCGAGATGAGGCCTGGGGATCCTGGGGTGTGCAGGCAGATGTGTTCAAACACGGTTTTCTGTAATGGGTACGTAGCAGTCCTGCGCAGCAAAGTGAGCCAATGCTGAAGTTGGAGATAGCGGAAGAGCTCCTCTTCTGGTACATAATGTGTCTCCCGAAGCGAGGCCCACTTAGGAAGTGATCTGGTGGTTAGAAAGTGTCCAACATGTGAGAACCCATTAGCAACCCAACAATAGAATGCCCGTGGTTGGTCCAGACCCAGAGGAAAGAGAGGATTGTTAGTAATTGGAAGCAAGGGCAGGAAGGGTGACATGAGGCCAGCAAAGTACCGCACAGAATCTCAGCCTTGTAAGCTATGATGCATGAACGCGCTCAAAGTTGATGGGCGGAAGTTATGAGGTAGCCAAAGGAGGATTGGCATGGAGATGGGAGCACAGTTGGGTAATTCCAAGAGAACCTACAAAGGAGTATCAAATGTAGTATGAAACGGGGATAATTGGGCGATCTGGGCGGCCAGGTAGTATTTGAAGATATTGGGAACCCCCAAACTCCCCTTTAACCTGTGTGTCAAAAGGGTCCCTCTGGAGATCCTGGGAAGCTTATTGGCCCAGATAAATTGGAAGATTCTATTTTGGAGCAACCGGAGAAAATGCGACGGAACTCACACCAGTAGAGTGCCGAAGTAATACAAAAGTTTGGGCAAGATAGTCATTTTCACGGAATTAATATGACCTATCCATGATAAGTACTGGGATTGCCAGGACTGCATAAGGGAAGATATAGAGCATAGCAATGGATAATAGTTAGAGGCAAATAAGGAGGAGTATGAGGTAGTCAGCCGGATCCTGAGATAATCAATGTGGGAGGACGTCCATTGGAATTGAAAGTGGGACTGTAGCCGAGTGACCAGGTCAAGGGCCAAGATCACAAACCGTTTTGTTGAGATTGATACATAAGCCCGAGATTGATGAGAATCGGGAGAGGACCTGCTGTAGATTGGGGAGTGTGATGAGAGGATTGGTCAAGGTCAATACTCATTGCCTGCATAAAGGATTCCGGAGATATTCGGGTCAGGCCAGAGGGCCATCGCTAGAGGTTCCAGTGCCAGAATAAAGAGAGCTGGAAACAGGGGGCATCCCTGCCTCCTGTCCCGGAAAATTGAAAAGGGGGGACGAGAAGAACCCTGCATATTTCACAGAAGCAGAAGGGGTCGGGTATAGGGCCTGGATCCAGGCTAAGATGGCCTCTCCAAACCTCCACCGAGACAGTACAAAGTGCAAATATTCCCATGACAGGGAAATCGAAGGCTTTGTAGAGGTGCAAAGAGAGCAGGAATCCAGGAATTTTACGCGGATTTAGGAGGACAATTTTGCGGACATTGTCAATGGCCTGTCGACCTGGGACAAAGCCCACCTGGTCTCTATGGACCAGGTGGCACGGATATTTATTGATACAGAGGTTTAAAATCTTTCTCAAAATCTTTATGTCCTCATTTAGGAGAGAGATAGAACGGAAGGCTTGTGGTTCTGGAGTGTTCTCTGACATTTTAGGGAGCATAGTGATGTGTGCCCAGAGCGCGTCTGAAGAAGGCAGTGACCCCTGTCTCAAGACATTGAAGTAATTGGCTAGGTGAGACGCTAGGTGCCCAGCAAATGTCTTGTAATAAAGGCCAGAGAAGCCATCCAGGCCAGGACCTGAGGAAGGCATTAAGGACTTGATAGCCTGAAGGACCTCAGTCTCTGTAATGCTAGCATTCAGAGTTTCTTGTGCTTCCTCAGACAACGCAGGGAGATCCAGGTCATGAAAAAAGGCTTCCGCCTGGTCTAATGGCAATGGATCAGGTTAGGGGTTAGAGTTGGGGGTTTTCTTTTGAATACCAAAGGTTATGAGGTGTGTCTTGAAAGGTCAAAGGTTAGGAAGCTTTTTATTTGTATGGTGATTTTTTTTGGATTATTTTTTTACATTTTTATGTTATTGTAGGTTCCTTGCTACAGGACAAAGCTTTGTGTCCTTGCGTCACTACTTCCTCTCTGGCGTCTCCATGGTGGCCAAGGTAACAAGGGAAACCTGTGTGGCAATATGGGAGGAATTAAAGGAAGTCGTAGTGCCGGAGCCTACTGAAGATTTCTGGGAAGCAGTTGCTGACGAGTTTTGGGAGAAAACACAGTTCCCCAATTGTATAGGTGCCCTTGACGGCAAACACGTCAGGTTAAAGAAGCCTCCACACTCAGGATCGCTGTACTCCTGGCATTGGCTAATGCCCATCTATGATTTATTGCTGTGGATGTTGGAGCGTACGGCAGCCAAGATGATGCCCGTATATTTCGTGAGTTGGCCTTCGGACACTGTCTACATGAAGGATGACTCAACATTCCACCCAGCAGGCCTCTACCCTGCACTGAAGAACCCAGTTTGCCCTTGGTTATGGTAGTGGGTGAGGCCTTTGGTCTGTCCGAAAATCTCATCAGGCCATACAGTGGTTATAGTCTCACTCCTAAAAAAAAAAAAATTTCAACTACCGGCTCAGCTGTGCACACAGCGTTGTGGAATGTGCCTTCGGTATGCATGGCAAAATGGAGAGTACTGCTGTCTGGTATGCAGCTCCACGTGGAGAATGCCATCAAAGTGGTCCTGGCATGCTGTGTCCTTCACAACTTTCTGCAGGACAAGGAGAGAAGCACTGCTGAACAGGAGCCCCTTAATCGAAGTCAGCAAGTGCAATTTATGGACTTGCGGTCAACTTCCCAGGTCATGACCATCCGGAATCAGTTTGCAGATTTTTTTGTATCATCAGATGAAGAAGTGTCATGGCAAGATCAATACATGTGATACATTTTTGGATCTTTCCTTAATTAACTCTGCTTTCTGTCTTGTTCAAAAACGTTTTGTAAAAGTAAATCATTTCGAATGTATGTCTGTTTTTTTTTACATCTCTTGTTCCTCTTTTGTTCTGGTGTCCTTTTGCTCGGCGTGAGGCAAGCATATGCTGCCCCTTTTTGGGCTGTGCATAGGTTTAAACCAAACCCAGGAAAAGGTGTCCTTTCCCTCTTACTTCTGTGTGAGATAATGCATATTACACATAGAGATGTGCAGATGTACTTTAAACCCACACAGAATATTTCACTAGTGGTGTAGTGCATCATACCAAAAAAAATTTAAAATACATGACAAAAAATAATTGTATTCATTTTCTTTAGAAATGAAAAAACCCCAGAATGAATGGGTAGGTAGAGGCAGGCGTTCATGCCAAAATCAGGGTAGTACGGGGGTCCTGTAAATGAGGGAGGTGTGGGTTCGGGATAGAAATAGGAAGGAGTTGGATGGAGGTCTGGGACTGCGTAGGTGGGGGCTGATATTGAGAGGGGGGTTCTAGCACTGCTGAGGTCCCGGATGCCATAGAAGGATCCTGAAAAGCATTGTATGGATTGCTTGGTGGTAGCCCACCACTTAATTTTGCATGTTGGTAATGCATTGCAATACCATACATGCGATCCATACAATGCTTCTCCTGATCTCCCCCAATGTCCTCCAGGATATGGTATAAAGTGCGGCAGAAGCAGGCGCGTGGGTTGCCTGGATCCAAGAAAACATCCAAACTGCGCTTCTCCTGCCGCACTTCCTGCAGCAGCGCTAGTACCTTGTCCTCGGTTTCAATACTGAAACCACCCCCCCTCTGACGCTGATTGTGGCCACCACCACGCACACCGCCACGCCCTTGGCTACTTGATGCCACATTTAGGTCCCTGGATTCCTGCCAAAAAAATTAAAATGTTCAGATTGACCCATAGACAGACAAAGAGACAGACAGACAGACAGACATAATGGACAGACTGTTACCTGACATGTGGAATCATCCATCACACTTGCCGCACTTGCTTGAGGTGGGGATGCAAGGCATGTCCTGCCCGTGGCAGTGATCAGTAGATCTTCTAATAACGGCTTTTCCACTGCCTCCTCCAAATCCTCCCTTTCATCCACGATGTTGGATTTTGTCCTAAAGAGAATAAAATAATTAGGTTCACCTGTACAATTGCTTGGTAACACAAATTGCTAATCAGCCAGTTACGTGGCACCAACTCAATGCATTTAGGCATCTAGACATGGTGAAGATGACTTGCTGAAGTTCAAACCAAGCATCAGAATGGGCAAGAAAGGGGACTTCCAACAAGATAATTCACCATGTCACAAAGCTCAAATCATTTCAAACTGGTTTCTTAAATATGACAATGAGTTCACTGTACTCCAATGGCCTCCACAGTCACCAGATCTCAATCCAATAGAGCACCTGTGGGATGTGGTGGAATGGGAGATTCGCATCATGGATGTGCAGCCGACAAATCTGCAGCAACTGTGAGATGTCAATATGGACCAAAATCTCTGAGGAATGTTTCCATATAGATGACCTTATACTCATTTGGGACAGTGATGTGGGAGATGTTTTGGATTGATTAGTGTATGTCAACCTATGAGAGCCATATTAACACCATTAATTATCTAGACATCACTTTGAAGGGTGACCACATTACAGGCAATGTTGAAACGTTCAGTTTCCATATAGAGTGTGCTGGCAACTCACTCCTGTTGGCCAGAAGCTGTCACCTGACCCATACTATTTGATCTATTACGGTGGGGGAATTTATTAGAGCATGATGTAATTGCTGAAGTACTGATTATAATAACAAAGAATGTAACACCATCACTTCTAGGCTTAAAGTGGATGTAAACCCAATGTCATCCTTTCTAAACTACTGCCATAGGGGTTATCTATAAGGATATACATGCCTCCTGCATGTACCGTATATACTCGAGTATAAGTCGTCCCGAGTATAAGTCGAGGCCCCTAATTTACCACAAAAAACTGGGAAAAATTTATTGACCCGAGTATAAGTCGAGGGTGAAAAATGCAGAGGGTCAATAATGCCCATCTGCAGCTGCATGCCTCCCTGTGTCCTGTGCAGCCTACCTGTACCCTGTGCATGTGTCCTGTACATGTGTGTGTGTCCTGTACATGTGTGTCCTGTACATGTCCTGTGTCCTGTACATGTCCTGTGTCCTGTACATGTGTGTGTGTGTGTGTGTCCTGTACATGTCCTGTGTCCTGTACATGTGTGTGTGTCCTGTACATGTGTGTCCTGTACATGTCCTGTGTCCTGTACATGTCCTGTGTCCTGTACATGTGTGTGTGTCCTGTACATGTGTGTCCTGTACATGTCCTGTGTCCTGTACATGTCCTGTGTCCTGTACATGTGTGTGTGTGTGTGTCCTGTACATGTCCTGTGTCCTGTACATGTGTGTGTGTGTGTGTGTCCTGTACATGTGTGTGTGTCCTGTACATGTCCTGTACATGTGTGTGTGTGTGTGTGTGTCCTGTACATGTCCTGTGTCCTGTACATGTATGTGTATGTGTGCATGTGTCCTACCTGTGTCCTGTGCAGCCTCCCTGTGGCGATCTCCATCCTCTCTGTGGCGATCTCCATCTTCAATCGGCGGCCGGCGTGTGATGATACTGTTCGGCGGCCATTCCACAGTTCAAAAGCCGCGCCTCCTCCTCGTCTGTGATAGGCTGACCGCTGACTGCCTATCACGGACATTCTCTCATTCTCATACCACGGACGAGGATGAGAGAATGTCCGTGATAGGCTGTACACTGACAGCTGTTCAGCCTATCACAGATGAGCAGGAGGCGCGGCTTTTGAAAGCTGCAATAGCCGGCGAACACTACGCCGGCCGCCGTCTGCCTGCATGACACGCTGATCATGCAGACAGACGGCAGGGACTCGAGTATAAGTCGAAGGGACACTTTCAGCCCAAAAAAAAGGGCTGAAAAATTCGACTTATACTCGAGTATATACGGTATCTTTACCTGCCAAATGTCTCCCCTCTGTCTGTTATTAGACCCGAAAAACTGCATATTCTGTGGGTGGGTCTGTTGTCTGGAGCTCGGTGGGTGGAGTCGTGATGTCAGTAGACTCCCCGCCCACCTCTACACTCCCCTTGTCAATATGCATTTTCTCCTGTGTATTTCTAACACTGAACTTCTGCTATGATCTCTAACATCCAGTGAAAAGACAGGAAAGTAACCACATGACTTCAGCATGCTCAATCATGCTAAGGTGTGGAACAGCCAATCCTTGCAGATCTGCTGAAGAAAGGAGTGGGGGAGGGAATTAAAAAATCATGCCTGTGTCTTAGGCTGTCACTCACAGCAAGGGGGAGTATTTGACAAAGTTTTTGTCAGTTTGTCAAGAATTCTCTCACTGAACAATAAAAGAGGATTGCTCAGAGATGGATTAACTCTGTGTGGCAAGACTGGGCTCAAATGATAGGAAATCTTATACTCTACAAGATGATAAAAAAAAATTCGGGTTTACATCCACTTTAAGGAGAGAGGTTACCAAGACTGGCACATTAAACAGGGTAAGACCATTGCATCTAGAAGAAATTGACATACACACCTTGATAGAACCTCCACTATCACTTTGAGTCGCAGGAGTAACAGCAACAACCCGTTTACATTTGTGACTTATTTTTCACAAGAATTTAACCAAATTAAGGGAATTGTGTTAAAATATCTCCCTGTTTTGACTGCTGATAAAGCTCTCACTCCTGTACTCTCTGATGGGTGTAGATTTTCCAGCAGACGTGCTGGTACTTTAGGAAGCATTTTATCTCCAAGTCTTTTTCAGTCACCACCCCTTAGGCATACTTGGATTAGAACTACTAGGTCCTTCCGCTGTGGTACAAACACATGCCGCTACTGCGACAAACATGATGGCAATACCAAATCTGTTGTGTCTTGTTCCACAGCGAAGGAGTATAATATCCGAGGGTTCGTGAACTGTAACACCAAATATGTGGTGTATGTTGTGGAATGCACTGCATGTGAGTTACAATATGTAGGTTGCACTTCTAGGGCTCTGAGAGTTAGGATCAGCGAACACTACAATGGTGCGATCGGACCCTCTCGAATGTGTCTAAACACTTTAAACATGTACATGAAGGCAACATGAGTTCCTTTGTTTTTAACTGCTTCAATACAGGGCATTTTCACCCCCTTCCTGCCCAGACCAATTTTTAGTTTTCAGTGCTGTCGCACTTTGAATGACAATTGCGCGGTCATGCAACACTGAACCCAAATAAAGTTTTTATGTTCCCCACCCCCCCAATAGAGCTTTCTTTTGGTGGTATTTGATCACCTCGCGCTATAAACAAAAAAAGAGCGACAATTTTGAAAAAAACACAATATTTTTTACTTTTTGCTATAATATATAATATAATATAACTAATTTTTTCCTCAGTTTAGGCCGATATGTATGTATTCTTCTACATATTTTTGGTAAAAGAAAATCTCAATAAGCGTATATAGATTGGTTTGCGCAAAAGTTATAGCGTCTACAAAATTCGGGATAGATTTATGGCACTTTTATTTATTTTTTACTAGTAATGGTGGCGATCTGCAATTTTTTTTTTTTGTGACTGTGACATTGCGATGGACATATTGGACATTTTTTACATGTTTTTGGGACCATTCACATTTATACAGCGATCAGTGCAATAAAATTGCACTGATTACTGTGTAAATGTGACTGGCAGGGAAGGGGTTAACACTAGGGGGTGATCGAGGGGTTAATTATGTTTCCTAGGGATTGATTCTAACTGTAGAGGGAGGGAGACCGATCAGTGTTCCTCTGTACTGGGAACACACCATCGGTCTCCTCTCACCTGACAGGACGTGGATCTGTGTGTTTATACACACAGATCTAGGGTCCTGCAGTGTTCACGGGAAATCAGGGGTGCCTGGCGGACATTGCGGCTGCCTGGCGGACATCGCGGCTGCCGGGCACGTGCACTGGGTCCCGAGCAACGTGGCGCGCCCCCTAGACGGCCAGGAAGCCCAGGATGGGAGATCCCTCCTGCGGACATCATATTACTATAGCGGGTAATGAAGTGGTAAAGTTTCTTGAAAGGGTTAATAGACCCCTTTGGGGAGGAGATCACCACCACAAACTTCTTGAGAGAGAGGTATGGTGGATATTCTCCTTAAATACCAGAATTCCTGCTGGCATGAATTATAAATGGAATTTGGATTTATTTTAAAATGATATGCTTTTATAATTTAATAGAGCCAGTCCTGTTTAGGATATTTTTACTTTTCTGCTAATTTAGTACCTTTTTCTGTTGCAGGTTATAATGTCTTAAAACTCTGGTTATATCAGCCTGGAATGTGTCATTTTTCTATTGTTATATTATACGATCCAGTGCCGATTTTTTATGGTGAAAATTCATCCAATTGACTTAATTGTTTTATTGATGCACTTGCTCTTTTATTGAGCTGTATTATGTCTATATGTTTTGTGTGTTCACATGTCTGATATGCTGTGATGAAGGCCTTTTGTGGCAAAACGCGTTAGCTTTTGTACTGTTCTTACACTGTTTCTGTATGTAGCAACTTTTTATTTTGATTACTGGAGATGCCGGATACCTTATTTTTTTTATGTTTCCATATATACAGCGATAGGTTGGCTCTATTGCGTGAAACTACGTACCCATACGTCGTTTTGTGTAATAGATACTGTGGGCGAGCGCCCGATGCGCTCTGCGGGAGCACGCACGCAGGTCTGGCAGACTCGGTGTCCACTGGCCACCCACGATCGTGGTACAGAGAGGCAGAACAGGGATCTGCCTATGTAAACAAGGTGGATTCCCGTTGTGACAGGGGACAACATGGAAATCTGCTCTTCCTAGTGATCAGAAACAGCGATCTCTGTGTTGTCCCAGTGAGCCCCCCCCCCCCCCCCCCCACAGTTAGAACACACTGAGAGAACACAGTTAACCCCTTGATCACCCCCTAGTGTTAACCCCTTCCTTGCCAGGGTCATTTATACATTGATTAGTGCATTTTTTTTAGCACTGATCACTGTAATAATGTCACTGGTCCCTAAAAAGTGTCACTTGGGGTCAGATTTGTCTGCCGCAATGTCGCAGTCCTGCTAAAAATTGAAGATTACTGCCATTACCATTAAAAAATAAAAGTCCATAACTCTATCCCCTATTTTGTAGACGCTATAACTTTTGCGTAAACCAATCAATATATGCTTATTGTGATTTTTTTTTGTTGTTGTTGCAAAAATATGTAGAAGAATGCATATTGGCCCAAACTGATGAATAATTTTTATATACATATATATTTTTGTTGGATATTTATTATAGCAGAAAGTAAAACATATATTTTTTTTTTTTTTCAAACTTGTCTTTTTTTTTTTTTATAGCGCAAAAAATAAAAACCGCAGAGGTACAATGCCGCACGACCGCACAATTGTCAGTTAAAGTAACGCAGTGCCGTATCGCAAAAAATGGCCTGGTCATTAAGGGGGTAAATCCTTCCGGGGCCGAAGTGGTTAAAATGCAAATCAATTTATAACTTTTTTTGAAATGCTGTTTTCTGGATTTTTTTTTGTGGTTATTCTGTCTCTCACTGCTAAAATAAACCTACCATTAAAATTATAAACTGATAATTTCTTTGTCAGTGGGCAAACGTACAAAATCAGCAGGGGATCAAATACTTCTTTTCCTCTCACAGTAGATGGTTTTCGTTCAGTAAAGTCCAAATCAAATGTTAAAAGCAAACCATATGTCATACCTCCCAACTTTTTGAGATGGGAATGAGGGGCACCTATCAGCAAAAGTATACAGGCATAGGACACACCCCTTGCCCCGCCCCTTTAACCACTTGCCTACAGGGCACTTTCACCCCCTTCCTGCCCAGACCAATTTTCAGCTTTCAGCGCTCTCACACTTTGAATGACTCAGTCATGCAACACTGTACCTAAATGAAATTTGCGTCCTTTTTTTCACACAAATAGAGCTTTCTTTTGGTGGTATTTAATCACTAGCGGGTTTTTTATTTTTTGTGCTATAAATAAAAAAAGACTGAAAATTTGGTGAAAAAATGCTTTTTTCTTTGTTTCTGTCATAAAATTTAGCAAATTAGTAATATTTGTTCATAAATTTTGGCCAAAATGTATACGGCAAAATATCTTTGGTAAAAAAAACCCTAATTAGTGTATATTATTTGGTTTTTGTGAAAGTTATAGAGTCTACAATCTATGGTGAAAATCATTTAAAATTGATCACACCTGATGTACTGAAGACCTATCTCATTTCTTGAGACACTTACAAGCCAGGAAAGTACAAATACCCACAAAATGACCCCACTTTGGAAAGCAGACACCCCAACATATAATCTATGAGGCATAATGAGTCTTTTGAACTGTTCATTTTTTTCCAGACGTTTTTGGAAAATGACACCCCAAAATACATTCTGCTACTCCTCCTGAGTATAGCGATACCACATGTGTGAGACTTTTACACAGCCTGGCCACATACAGAAGCCCAACATTGAAGTAGCACTTCAGGCGTTCTACAAGCATAAATTACACATCTCATTTCTCAACCACCTATTACACTTTTGAAGGCCCTGGAGCACCAGGACAATGGAAACGCCCTCAAAATGACCCCATTTTGGAAAGCAGACACCTCAATGTATAATCTATGAGGCATAATGAGTCTTTTGATTGGTTCATTTTTTTCCAGAAGTTTTTGAAAAAGTTGTCAATTTTTAAGATATTTCCACATAGCATGTACATAGCAAAAATGACACCCCAAAATACA
Source organism: Lithobates clamitans (assembly GCA_037952925.1). Taxonomy (NCBI): domain Eukaryota; kingdom Metazoa; phylum Chordata; class Amphibia; order Anura; family Ranidae; genus Lithobates; species Lithobates clamitans. Next base: position 11,083,335 of record JBBGZY010000584.1, read on the forward strand.
TTCTGCTACTCCTCCTGAGTATGGTGATACCACATGTGTGAGACTTTTACACAGCCTGACCACATACAGAGGCCCACCATTGAAGTAGCACCTTCAGGCGTTCTACAAGCATAAATTACACATCTAATTTCCTGACAACCTATTATTTTTGAAGGCACTTATATTTCTAACACATAGTGGCATGGTTATTTGAGGAAGCATGGGAAATGGTCAGCACAGATGATGAAAATGGGGAAATGGTTAAGAATATGGGGTAATATTTTAGGGATGTGTGATATAGTCTGAAGCATTCACCAATGCAAAGGCCAGCTTCGGAGGGACACTGGGGACAATGGTAGCTGGTATCTCTTCGAAATCCTTTATTGCTGCATACGCAACATCTTTTTTAGTGTCTTCAGCCTGCTTCGGATGGTGGAATGTGGTCCGGGAAGTGGCGTTCATGAAGTCGGCTAACAGCATTAGAGCGAAGGTTTTCTGGGGGGGGGGGTCTTTGATGGTAGACGAGGGATGTGACAACTTCTTCTATGAATTTTAGGAAGTGGGCAGGGCTTTCGGTGGATTTGTTGTAAATTATGTAGGCATTATAAATGGGTAAATGAATTAATGTGGGGTGCTACTTTCTTGTATCAGAAACGGGACCTCCTTACTGCTAAATAGGGCTGAAGCATTTGGTCGTTGAAATCCACACCCCCCCCCCATGTACAGATTGTAATCTTGTACACATTTTGGCTTTACAATGGGACCTCGCCTTCTTTGAACTTCAACTGTAGTGTCGTCATGGATGGTGGACATCATGTACACATTCCTGGTATCCTTCCACCTCAAGGCCAGCACTTTGTTGCATCTCAAAGTTGCTCTTTCTCTCCTTCGCAATTTCTTATTTACTATGGCTTGTGGGACGCCCTTCCTATTCTTTCTGGAGGTTCCACAGGCCAGGGTCCCATACAATTTTACCAGTTATGCACATGTAGGCCGGGCACTCAGGGGGCTGGAGCTGGGAATCTCTTCCTTCGTATATGTGGAACGCATACAGATATCCCGTGACTCTCTCGCAAAGCTTATAAAATTTCACTCCGTATTTGGCCCTTTTGCTAGGAATGTATTGTTTTATTCCTAGCCGACCTGAAAAGGGTACCAGGGACTCATCTACACATATATGCTTATCGGGAACATAGAGTTCTACAAATCGTTGGGAAAAGAAATTAATGAGTGGGCGAATTTTATATAATTTATTGTAATTTGGATGATTGCGGGGAGGGCACTGGGTGTTGTCACTGAAATGAAGAAAGCACATTATCATCTCGTATCGGGACCTGGATATTACGGAAGAAAAAATGGGCATGTGGTGGATGGGGTTGGTGGACCAATAGGCATGTCCTTCATTTTTTTTGGAAGCCCCATGTTTATGGTGAGGCCCATAAACACTTTGAACTCCTCCAGAGTCAAATCCTTCCACTCAAATGCACAGGCGTATGAAGATTGGGGGTTGTTGGCAATATGCTGCTGGGCAAATAAATTGGTCTGGTCCATGATGAGTTGCAGCAAAGTGTTGGGCAAAAATAAATGAAAACAATCAATTTCAGAAAAATTTTTGGTATTGGCCTGCACAGCTGGCTGTGCGGTGAAAGGGGGAATTCTTTCTGATCCTGAGTCGGAAGGCAGCCATGTTGGATTGGCAAGACCATCTGGGAGATATGTAGCGGCCCTGGCTCTTGGGGGATGTGGCACTACAGTGCTGGTAGTTGGAGTTCCTGTGCTGGCATTTGGGCATTAGACATGTGCATTTGTTTTCGCCCGAATGCATTTTCGTCCATATTTCAGGTATTTTCATTATCGTTTTAACAAACGATAACGAAAGTGCAGAATCCGAAAAACGAAAGATCCGACATAAACAAATGCTTTATTTTCGTTTTCTTTGCTACAACAGTTCGATATAGATAGGAGATTCGACATGATGATGACAATAACAATCTGTGTCCATCAAACCTGTGGTCGAATGTGCCTAACCTTAACTTTATTAGTCCAAGATTATTCTACATAGAGAGAAAAGATTTGACGTAGAGAGAAAAGATTCAACGTAGGGGAGAAAAGATTCGACGTAGAGGAGAAAAGATAGATAAAAATAATGATGATGATGAATGGTATTGGCTGATTGTAATTAAAGAGGAGGAGCAGTAAAATAGCTAGAACTAAGTACACATGTACTTTGGCTTATGGTGTCTGTTGAAAGTTCTAAGAAGATTCGACGGAGCAGGTAAACTATACGGCGTCGTACAGTTTAGCTGCTCCGTCGAATCTTCGTTGAACATTCGACAGACACCATAAGCCTTCAATGACAGATTCGACCTTAATTTGATTTTCGGACAAATGCAATTTTTAACGAAAAACAAAATAAATAAAAACTAATTTCGGGAGTAACTAAATAAATGTATTTTTCGGACAAAAACGAAATTCCGAAAGGAAATATTTCAGTGTGCACATGTCTATTGGGCATCATGCTGCGGCAGTGCTGGTACTGGGCATTTCTTGTGGCCTTTCGCTGGCGGCAGCTCTGGTACTGGGCCTTTGGTTTTGCGGTCTATCGCTGGCAGCGCTGGTACTGGGCCTGGGAATTTGATCCTGGGGTATATTGCTGGTGGCTGCCTGGTTTCCAGAGCGCCGTGCTCTTTTAGGAGGGATCCATTCTTCCTCTGATTCATTTGCCGATCCACTACTATCAATCGGTTCAAATGCTGAATTTGATTCACAATTGGAATTGGCATTTGAATCTGATGAGAACTCCCCACTGCTCTCATCAGTCATGGAGAGGATCTGAAACGCCTCCTCACTTGTATAGAATCTTTTGGACATTTTTTCTGATGGGCTGTGCGACGGGTGACAAATGACGGTCACTGATGGGTGACAGATGACAGTCACTGATGGGGGACATGTGGTGGGTAGCAGGTGACATGCGATGGTCACTGGTGGGTGACGGGTGACAGTCACTGATGGCAATCTCTGATGGTGACTGGTGCACTTTATGGGACTGATAGGTGACAGATGAGGGTCACGGATGATGCTCACTGGTGATGGTCACTGATGGGTGACAGGTGCACGGCTCACGGCAGTCTCTGACGGTGACAGGTGCACTTTGTGGGCACTGAATGGGTGACGGGTGCACTTTTATAAGCACTGATGTGGTGACTGATGGGTGACAGCTGTAATGGGAGGGGGGAGCGATGTGACAGGTTCTATTTTATTTGTTGTGTTGGTGCAGTACAGTACAAACACGGATCGGTAACTCACTGCTCTTGGCTCTTCTCTCCTCACACTGGAAATGGTGTGTGAAGAGAGAAGAGTCGGTAACAGCTAATAACCGGTCTTTGTTTACATTTAGTGATCGGCTGTGAATGGATCACAGCCGATCACGTGGTAAACAGCTGCCAGCCATTGGCTGTTTACCCTTGTCTGTGACGAGCAGTGTTCCTGGAAACACGCCGCCACCGACGTGACCGCACCGCAGCGGGGAATACCCATTTGTGACCGGCCGTGATGTAATCGCGGCCGATCACATGGTGAACAGCCATGCCGAATGACTGTTCATCCCTGTCATTGACGCGCTGTGTCCCGGGGACACCGACAGAGCACGGCTGTGCGCCCTCGATCGCGAGCATGCCCTGTGTGAATCAGCCGCCGTCATATGACGGCAGCCCAGAACAAGAGCCGCAGGCGCTCCACCGTCATATGACGGTGGGCAGGCGGCAACAGGTTAAAGGAGAATTGTACAAGAAAAAAACAAGATTGGTTAAACCCACAAGTGCTTTTTTTTCCCACTACTATTCCTTTTATATTGGCTTTTGGAATTTACAAATGGAGAAATTTAGAAATTGGATGAAGGGTTAGCACTGGGAAACACTTTTTGATAGATAAAAAGTGCATTTTATATAAAACTATATAGATCAGACCAAAATGAGGGACAAATGAGGAGGAATGAGGGACAGAAGGACATTTCTCCAAATCAGGGACAGTTGGGAGCTATGCAAATGTTGAGGTGGAATTAGCGTCAAACAGTATTTGGAACGTTTGAACAAACATTTGGCGATCCACTGGCACACGGCTACCCTAACAATGTTCAAATTATTAAGAAAAGGGAAAGAAGCAGCACACTGACAAGAAACATTCAGCCATTTCTTCACTTTCACAATTCAAATGCAGCTCCCTTCAGTGTGAGGGATAGCCTGCTGGGTGAGTAGCCGTGTGAACTCCTCAGACACCCGCAGCTCTCTCTGTGCACGGCTCCCCCTCGCCTGCTGAAGTCACGTACATTAAAGTCCGCGCGGCATCATGACACCCGCGCGAGACAGTGTGCGCGCGCACCGCTCCCGCCTCCCTACAGAGTCCCCGCTGGCACCTCCTCCCCCGTCCGTGAACCCGCACAGTCAAACCTCTATGTATGTTTAAAAACCAAAACAACACTAATGGCGTGATAGTAAAGGAATACTGCCAAGCAATGGCCTTACATACTGACTGCTTCAGTGAGCTATGACGAGCCTCGTCACTAACGTAGAAGAGGCGTTGCCGCCACTAAAACACACAGGGCAGTGCTGTGCTTGCGCGGCGCGCCCACTTCCTACGGCGCATGCACACAGCCATATTGCTCGTGCAGGAGGTGCAGAGACGTGCACGAGTCACAAACACTTTTTTTTTTTATTATCTAATTACACCCTAATATCCTCTGTAATAAACCTCCTCACGGCCAGACACACGGTGAGTACCTCGGGGATAGCACTGAATGCAAGGACTGGTTGGGCTTTTGGAATGGAGTGAACGCGGGTCGGCTCTGTGGCGCGCTCTCGCTGCATTGCGGGCTGTGAAGGGTGTTCGTGCCCCCGTGCTTGTGCTTCACATGGCTGGCTGTACAATGACCGAGGCGTGCACGCACGTCGGTTTAGGTGTATACAGCGGGAGAGCCCGGTGTCTGAGTGGCTTCGGGCTAGGGAAGAGGGATGGTGATGTTGGGCATGCGCCGGGGGTGTCATGGCGGACGTTCTTGTGTGGAGTGTGCACGCGGGAGCTTCTCTTGTCCTTAAGAGCGCGCGATTTCTATTTGTTTTTTTGCGCGGTGTCGATGGTAGTGGAGCGAGGAATGATCACGTGACCACGCCGGGCTCTGCACAGTGGGTGAGATGCCCGCGTGTGGTGTATGAGCGGCGCTACCTGAGAATCGCTCATAGCTGATGACGTCTGTTATATGTAGCCTATTCCTTTGTCTGAAGATCACTGAAATAAAAGTTTTAGCTATTGGAAGCCACTATTTCCCATTAATTAACTGTTATTGCCCAAGTCTTTGTTTTATTTCCACCTCCTGTCGCTGCCTACTTTTGCATGGGCGTCTAACCTCTGCGTAAATGACAGCTGCGGTCACTGAGCACTGAACGCTTTACTGATAGGTCAGCATACCGCCCAATGTTTTGAGATGGGAATAAGGGACACCTACAGGGAATGTATGTAGGCATAGGGCACGCCCCCTGCCACACGCTCTTAACCGCTTCAGCCCCGGAAGATTTTAAGAGCTATATATAAATATTATGCCAAGTAAATTGATACCCAACATGTCACGCTTCAAAATTGAGCCCGCTCGTGGAATGGCGACAAACTTTTACCCTTAAAAATGTCCCTCGGCGACGTGTAAAAGTTTCTACAGGTTACCAGTTTTGAGTTACGGAGAAGGTCCAGGGCTAGAATTATTGCACTTGCTCTAACGATCGCAGCAATACCTCACGTGTGGTTTGAACACCGTTTTCATATGCGGGCGCGACTCACGTATGCTTCTGCGCACGAGATCGTCGGGACAGGGTGCTTTAAATTTTTTTTTCTTTATTTTACTTTTTATTTTGACACTCTTTTTTTTTATTTTTTATTTATTTATTTTTTTTATGGGTCACTTTTATTTCCATTACAAGGAATGTAAACATCTCTTTTAATAGAAAAGAAACATGACAGGACCTTTTTAAATATGAGATCTGGGGTCAAAAAGACCTCAGATCTCATATTTACACAAAAATGCAATAAAAGAAAAAAAATTCTCTTTTTAAGAGCATTAGGCGGATGTGATGTTTGACGTCACTTCCGCCAGTCAATGCTATGGAGCCAAGTGGGGTCCATCTTCCCCTCACTCGGGAGCCAGCCAAACGGGAGAGAGGACTCGATTGTCTCCGGTGGCAGTGGAGACCACTGGAATGAGGGAGGGGGGCCCTCTCCCGCCCCCGATTGAATCCGCTGCTGAGACCACTTTTATCTGAAAGCAGACTGCCCGCTGAAGAAGAGGATACCAGGTTATGGCAGCTATCTGCTTTCATAATGGTATTCCTCTTCAACCAGCCGGTGTATAATGACGGAAGGCGGTCTGTAAATGGTTAAATCACAACTACTCAGTCATCCAACACTTTACCCGAATTCAATTTTTATAATTTTTTTTTTTTTTCACACAAATAGCTTTCTTTTGGTGGTATTTAATCACCACTGGGTTTTTTGTTTTGTGCTATAAATGAAAAAAGACCAAAATTAAAAAAAAAAAATGTTTTTTCTTATTTGCAAAGTTTTATAACTGAAACTAATTTGAGAAATTTATACTGCTACATTTCTTTGGTAAAAATACCCCAAATCGGTACATATTATTTGGTCTGTGTGAAGCTTCTAGTATCTACAAACTATGGTACCAATCACTGAAAATCGATCACACCTGATGTACTGGATGGTTGCAGACTGATCTGCGTGTAGCGGAACAGTAAAATCATCAGCTACACAGAGATCACCGACAGGCTGTAGTGATTGCCACTATATACCTTTTTGGATGATCTGTAAACCACGGTTACATCATAAACTGCACAGTTTCTTCAGTGCTCAGCGTTCAGGAGGTGGAGATTTTCTCACTGCAGCCTGTATACAGGCCCACATGTATGATGCCAATATCATGTGACCTGGCTATCTGAGAACAAGAACAAGTAACTGTTTTCTCCAGCATAAAAGACACAACTGAGCATGCGCAGGTTGAGGTTGGCTACCTTGCCCGTTCTTTCCAAGGTAGACCTTGCATGAGGGGGAGAATCTATGCATACAGGATAAAACGGCCTTTTTTCCCCCCTCATTTTCCAGGACAGCTACTTGAGAGATGATTGGCTCTGCCTTCTACAGGAAACACAAATCAGACACAATTCAAAAGGCCCCTCCCTTTCCCCTGACCCTCAGTTGTTTTGTGTTTTCGGACCTCCAGGAGTACGCACCGCCATGTTTGTTTCTTTCGTTTGTTCTGGTGACTGTGGTTAGCGGACCCCCTTCTTCAGAATACTCAGACCGGTTGTGGCCATGTCTGCAGTATTTTCTCTGCTTTTTTCAGCAGTGTGAGAAGGGTCCCCCTGTGTTTCTGGTGGTTACATGCTTTAGAGAATCTTCTGCAACTTCCACCCCCAGCATCCTGATCCACTTTGGTACACCCAGAGAGAGCTTCCTTGTGTCCTTTTCACAGTTTTGGGTGTACCAAGATGGCAGCGAGTGCACTTCCTGTCTCACCGCGGGAACCGGAAGTAATGACACGCACTTCCGGACGCCGAGCCTCTTCATGTTTGAAAAGGACCGGCTCAGGCACACGCTGCTGGGGAGGTTTTGTTGGCTGTACAGCAAACGGACAGTGTCCAAGCTCATTACAACGCTCTCCTACCTGATCCTTCTCATCATGGAGGATAAGGACAGACCTGAGGACGGTGCACCCGCTTTGTCTAATCCAGCGGCTGCAATGGGGTCCTGTGTTACCCCTAAGGTTAGTACTTTTCCACTGTAATGGGAGATTGTATATCCAGGGGTAAAATGTGTTAGTGTAATTTGTATGCCTTTCTTATTATGCTTTCTTTTTCTAGGTTGACAAACCTGTGAAATAGAAATGTGGCAATTGTAGATCCAAGCTTCCTGATGGCTGTAGGAAACAGTTATGGGAGACATGTATTCAGTGGCAGGGGCTGTCTGCTTCTAACCTAAAAGAATTGATGGTTTCCATGAAGGAAGTAGTTTCCTCCTTTCAAGCCTTTAATGATAGGTTAGCTGGGTTGGGCCCTTCCACACCAGTAGCAGTGACAGTACCCCAGGTTCCTTCAGTCTCGTCAAGATCTCTACCGCCTTTGGTGTTACCCATTAGTTCCTGTGCGGTCTCTGATCCAGATTAGGGGCAGAACTCAGATTCCTCATCTGATGAGGAATCTGGGTCAGAGATTGAAGAAACTGTTAACATGTCTAGATACCTATTTCCAGTCGAAGATATTGAACTGTTGAAAGCAGTTTTTACTTCTGAACAGAGAGCCACCACAAAAATCTCAATCGGTTCAGGATAGAATGTATAGGGGTCTTCAAGGGCATAATCCTAAATGTTTTCCAGTACATCAGTCACTTAAAGATATGGTCCTGTCAGAATGAAAAGAGCCTAAGAAAAAGTTGTTCCAGTCCAGAGGGCATAAGAGGAGGTTTTCCTTTCAGTCTGACATTGAAGAGACGTTTTTCAAGTGTCCCAGACTGGATGATCCTATGTCTCAAGTGTCTAAAAGATCTGATCTTTCATTTGAAGACTCTGGGGTTCTTAAGGACCAGATGGATAGGAAAGCTGACACTTTGCTCCGTAAGGCCTGGGAGGCTGCAGCCTTCTCTCTGGGACCAGCCCTGGCATCCACCTGCTTAGCTAGAAATCTAGATGTTTGGGTCCAGAGGCTAGATGACCTGCTCTCCACCGACACACCTTTAGAAGAGATCAAGGAATCTCTCCCCCTGATTGCCAAATTAGTGGCTTTCTTGGCAGACGTGGCAGCAGACTCGGTTAGATCAGTGGCCAAAACGTCATCTTTGATCAATTGCTCTAGATGGGCAATCTGGTTAAATTCCTGGGATGGGGATTTGACCTCCAAAAATAAACTCTGCGGTATTCTTTTTGAAGGCAAACTATTGTTTGGTTCGGCTTTAGAGGAAGTACTTGCTCGGTCCTCGGAAAAGGGTAAAGGTTAAGCCTCAAAGTAAGAGGCCCTTTCGTAGTTTTCGGGGTAAAGCTAACTTCAAACCAGGGGGTCAGCAGGCAAAGAAAAAATTGGTCGTTTAGCAAAGACAAAGCTAAGGGGTCTCTCTTTGCTCCTTCAACACAGGCAAAAAGCTCTGTGACACCAGGTCAGGGGTAGGAGGAAGGCTGACCTTTTTCCGCAAGGAATGGGCAAAAGTAACAGAAAATCCTTTTGTTCTCAAGGTCATAAGAGGGTTTCAGGTTGGAATTCAATCTCCCTCCTCCCCAGAGGTTTTTTTTTCTCGCTCATCTGCTGAGGGACCAAGAGAAATGGCAGGGCATGTTAGGTCTGATTTCTCTTTGGAAATCAGAAGGGGTTATTTCCCCTTTTCCAGAGGATCAAAAATTCCAAGGATTTTATTCCCATGTTTTCCTGGTAAGGAAGGCATCAGGAGGATTTTGAATGGTCATCAATCTGAGCCTCCTAAACAGTTTCTTTCTTGGTTTACAGGTGTTTCCGGATGGAAAGCATTTACTCACTCAGGAATCTGTTATGGCCAGAGGTATTCATGGTGACCCTGGATTTTCAGGATGCTTACCTCCATGTTCCAATATAGGAGGATCATCAGAGGTTTTTGAGGTTTGCGATCCTCTTGGAAAACTGCTTAAGTCATTGGAAGTTCAGAGCCCTTCCTTTTGGTCTTTTAGCAGCCCCGAGAATCTTTACAAAGGTGATGGCCTTTTTTTTTCGTTTGCAGAAAATTTCAATTGTCCCTTATTTGGACGACATTTTGATCTTTGCCCAGGACAAAGAGGTTTTCACGGATGATATTTTTACCTGCTGTTCACTCCGGGTGCCAGAATATCAGGCACTCATACATGTGAGTTGAATATCTTTTAATTTTTTCGAATAAAAGTTATTTTTAAACGGTACTGCGCGATGAGGTTTTCTCTATTTTATCCATCTATATGAGGAACATTCATCATAGTTAACCAACGGTCCAGAGGATATCTACAGGGGTTGCTCCACACACGCCTTTGACCTAAGTAGCAATAGTTGGTCCAATCCCAAGGATGAGTGCACATCTACTAGGGGGGCACCCTATTTAAGCACATTAGGAGCACGGAACTACTTATCAAGTCACAGCACTGTATATGTCCTGGGGACCCGGCGCATCACGGATCACGGTAAATGCCCGTTATTAGCGGCCATTTACCACATGATTGCTCCGTCAAATGGAGGAGCATTACTTGTAAACAAAGCGGCGGCGTGTCATGACGCCGGTTCCTCCCTCCACTCTCTGTACCGATCAGTACAGTGTGAGAGGAGAGAGGGAGAGATCGTTTGCAGCACTGTGGGCACTACAGATCCAGCCCACAGCGCTGCTTAGTGCCCATACTCTGCTAATACTCGCCAATACTCTGCAATACATTTTAACAGAAACAAAGAATTTTTTTTTTACTAAATTTTCAGTCTTTTTTGATAGCGCAAAAAATAAAAAACCCAGTGGTGATTAAATACCACCAAAAGAAAGCTCTATTTGTGTGGGGAAAAAAAAAGGAGAAACATTTCAAATGGGTACAGTGTTGCATGACTGAGTAATTGTCATTCAAAGTGTGAGAGCACCGAAAGCTGAATATTGGTCTGGTTAGGAAAGGGGTTTAAGTGCCCAGTGATCAAGTAGTTAATATATATGTGATCCATATAATGTTGTGTTTAAAAATTGTTTAAAAAAAAAAAATCTAAAACCTAGCAGTACATAGCAATGCAAATATCACGTGCATTGTGCTTTCTTGAATTGATCATACAGAGGAATCATGCGTAATGCAAATTAGTGACAAAATTGGATACAAATCAGGTTCTGTCAATTTGCTAATTTCTATGACAATTTTCTTGTGTATTTGCGACCCAGTCGGTATACTGAGATGTTTGTATACAGCTTCCGTGACAGGAGTTGCTTTGGGCGGGGGGCTTGTGGAACCCATTTTCCAGCTCCCCCGGCCCCTCTTATGTGTAAGTAACCCTCTGTCTATTAGGGGCACAGGGGGACTGAGAACCCCAGTCAGGTCTGTCCTAACCAGAATCCCAGTACAACCACACCAGACTCATTTCGTTTTACCCCTGTTATCCAGGGTTCTATATGTGTGGTTTGTGTTGAAAGTTGAAGGGGCTCTTTCACTTGGGACATTAATATTTATGAACAATCTTCCTCGAGAAATATATGACGATAAATAATTCCACATTTCAGACTGCTAGAATATTGTAGGCAGGGTGGAAATAAATCTTTTTTTAAAAAATCAAAAAAAAATCATTTGTTTAATTTTTATTTTAAATCTGATTTTTTTAAAAATTTTTTTTATCAAATTTATTTTAATAAAATGCTATTTAAAGATGGTATTCTATTTAAGATACATTAAGAATTTGGTTTATTCAACATGAAATGGAGCTTAGTTATGTAGCATGAGGCTGTATATTCTGCAATATTTACATTTGTGGTAAACATATTCAATGAATCCAAGCTCTGCAAGCAGAGATAACATGCACTTCATTGATGCATTCACACATTTTCACAGTAACCATGAGATAAAACAAAGTTCAGGAATATTCCTTCCATTGTTTTGCAAACACTACAAACCGTATGATTGGATCGGTTCGGATATTGCTGTTTTACTAACCTGACAGCCTATTATTCTAAATAGGAAACCTTCATTTTGTTTGCAAATATTAAAGCGGAGCTCCGCCGAATTATTATTATTATTTTTTTACTGCAGCTGCTGACTTTTAAAACATGGACACTTACCTGTCCAGGGCGCCCGCGATGTCGACACCCAAGGCCGAACCGTCTCTCGGTCCTCGGGTGCTGCCGCCTCCATCTTTGGTAAGGGAATCAGGAAGTGAAGGCTTGCGGCTTCACTTCCCGGTTCCCTTCTACGCATGCGCGAGTCGCGCAGCGCAATACGGATGGTCCCTGCTGTCTCTGGGACCCGTGTGTTTCCCAGCAGACAGCGGGGGGGGGAACAGGATGTGGCGTAAATAACCACACAGATTCTGTGGCTATCTATGCCGGGAGTGGGTACAGATACCTGTAATATACAGGTATCTGCACCCCCCTCCCCCCTGAAAGGTGCCAACTGTGACACCGGAGGGGGGGAGGAATCCGATGAGTGGAAGTTCCACTTTTGGGTGGAACTCCACTTTAAGGATTCTAACTACCAGTAAGAGTAAGCCCTTACATTTAAAGAGCACCTGTCATTAAAGATCCATCATGGCAGCACCTGTTAGCGGGTATCCACTCATTTGCTGCCGCCACGTCCCTCACCTTGTTGTGTCACTGCCGCATCACCAGCCATCTAAAGTGAATTGGACCCACCGCGGGACAGAGATGACAGTTGCTCTTTCAAAACTATGATTTAAATTTAGTTGATGTAAATCGAGCCTTTTTACTAGTGTTTTAAATTGTGATTTAAATTGACTTGATTTAAATCAAAACCACCCTGATTGTAAGAATGTCTCATAGACCATTGCTAGATAGTTTGAGGTTGGGTGGAGGTTGTTATGTGTTTATTGTTAAGTGTCTAGATCCCATTGTTCTGTTTCTGTCTCCCTTGGGATGTATATGCTTATGTGGATTAGCTTAAGGGTTAATGTCCGCTATTAGTTACTAGAGGGAAGGGGGGATTTCTTCTGCAGCCCTTCCTAAAGACCGCTGTTAAAAAGTTTGAAAATACCTGTCTCTCTTGTTACTGAATGTAGTTTTACCCCACCCTGTGTTCTTCTGCAAAGAAGGGGGGGATTGTCCCCTGTGTGTATACAGTGAGGCAAAAAAGTATTTGATCCCCTGCTGATTTTGTACGTTTGCCCACTGACAAATGATAAGACTATAATTTTAATGGTAGGTTTTAACAGTGAGAGACACAATAACAGAAAAAGGCATTTAAAAAAAATTATGAATTGATTTGCATTTTAATGCGTGAAATAAGTTTTTGACCTCTTCGCAAAACATGACTTGGTAAATTGGTGGCAAAACCCTTGTTGGCAGTCGCAGAGGTCAGATGTTTCTTGTAGTTAGCCACTAGGTTTGCACACATTTTGGGAGGGATTTTGTCCCTCTCCTCTTTGCAGATCCTCTGCAAGTCATTAAGGTTTCAAGGCTGACGTTTGGTAACTCGAACCTTCAGCTCCCGCTACATGTTTTCTATGGCTAGGCCACTCCAGGACCTTAATGTGCTTTTTCTTGAGCCACTCCTTTGCTGCCTTGGCCGTGTGTTTTGGGTCATTGTCATGCTGGAATACCCATCCACGACCCATTTTCAATGCCCTGGCTGAAGGAATGAGGTTCTCACCCAAGATTTGACTGGACCTGGCCCCATCCATCGTCCCTTTGATGCGGTGAAGTTGTCCTGTCCCCTTAGCAGAAAAATGCCCCCAAAGCATAATGTTTCCACCTCCATGTTTGACAGTGGGATGGTGTTCTTGGGGTCATGCTGCATTCCTCCTCCAAATGTGGCGATTTGATGCCAGAGAGCTTGATTTTGTTCTCATCTGACCATACGAACGCTTTTACCCAGTTCTCTTCTGAATCATTCAGATGTTCATTAGAAAACTTCAGACGGGCCTCTACGTGTGCTTTCCTGAGCAGGGGTACCTTGCGGGCGTTGCAGGATTTCAGTCCTTCGTAGCGTTGTATGTTACCGATTGTTTTTCTTGGTGACTACTGCCTTGATCATTGACAATATTCTCCCGTTTAGTTCTGGGCTGATTCTTCACTGTTCTCATGATCATTGAAACTCCACGAGGTGAGACCTTGTATGGAGCCCCAGACCGAGGGAGATTGACAGCTATTTTGTTTCTTCCATTTGCATATAACAACTAAACAGCTGAAACAACTAATCGATTATGAAATTAATCGATTACTATTTTCATGATCGGCCAGTAGCATAATGGGGTTCAAAAAACTAAAATGAGCCCTTTATAGTACAAAAAGAGCAAATAATCGCTACTGTAGATGTTACTTTCACAGTTCTACAGTAAAAAAAATGAACCCCTTACAGCTCTGCTTATCTGCTTTTTTTTTATTTTATTTTTTTTTTTTTTTCTTTCTATAAAGGGCTATTTTTAGTTTTTTTTTTTTTAACCCCATTATGTTACTAAACGTCTTAGACATGGTTCACATCTATGTGTGTTTTGGTGCTTTTTTGCAGAAGCGCACTGCAGTTCATTAACATGGTTTCCCATTGGACACGTTCACATCTATGCTTTTTTCAGCCGCTGCGTATTTGGAAAGGGTCAGGGACTTTTTTTTTTAACGCAAAAACAGTGCTTTTTTGGTTCAATATACTTCAATGGAGAAGCTGCAGAAAAGTATTTAATGCGTTTTTGCAGCAATTTGTGTTTTTTAATCTGCCCAACAACAAATTGGCCAAAAAAAAATGCAAAAACGCAAATCGCCGCAAAATTACGTGCGCAAAAATCAAAACGCACTGCAGAAACAGATCAAAAGCAAACTGCCTAGGTGTGTAGCGAGCCTTATTCTGGTCACACGGATCAGTATTCAGACGAAAAATCTTTGTACATTCGCTGAATGAAAGAATGTTTGAAATTTTCACTTGTTTTTAACATTCTGTTTTTAAAATGAATGTAATTTCTGAACGAAAACCACATACACTGTCTGAATATTCCTTTAACCAAGAAGTTTTCTACTTCCAAATTTTCCCGTCACTGTGGTTGAAAATGAACGTCAACTTGACCCCACTAACGATTAGAAAATCGAACGAACGTTCTTAAAATGAAATTTATTTTTTTTTATTTTTTTTTGAAGGAAGACACTTGATCTCTGAGTCTGATAATATTTATCAGATTCACCCCTTAATATGTACAGTATATCTCTCCTCTAATAGTATGTACAGTATATCTCCTCTAATAGTATATACAGTATATCTCTTCTGTCATTCTCAGAGTGGATTAGATATTTTGCTCCCTAACCATATAGTTGGTTATTTATATTTACCGCTGCATAGAGATATTTAAGAATAAATTGCCGTTTTTTTAAAGCTTTACATATTAACTAAATTATACGCCACGCTTTTTTTTTCTTTTAAGGTTATTAACCGATTATTCGAAACAATAATCGGCCAACTAATCGATTATGGAAATCATTGTTAGTTGCAGCCCTATCACCAACTGTTGTCACCCTCTCACCGAGCTGCTTGGCAATGATCTTGTAGCTCTTTCCAGCCCTGTGTAGGTCTACAATCCTTGTCCCTGACATCCTTGGACAGCTCTTTGGTCTTGGCCATGGTGAAGAGTTTAGAATCTGATTTGCTACTGTGGACAGTTTTTTATTTATTTTTATTTTTTTATTTTTTTTTATATACAGGTAACAAGCTGAGGTTCTTTTTTGTTGTTTTTATAAATTTAATACATTTCCCACAATAAAATACATCTTCACATCTATCCAGTACTAATTACCCTTTCTCCTACCTCTTTCCCCCCTTCCCTTACCCCCTTACTTTCTCTATACCCCTTCCGTAGCTCCAGACCCCGTCCCTTCCTCTGCTCTCTTGAATTCTAGATATCTCCCTGTCTGCTTAAAGTTTCTCCAGTCTTTCCATTTACTTTCAAAACGCTCCATCCTCTCCACGGAGCCTGAGATATTCCAAATTTATAAATCTCGTCTACTTTCCTACACCAGCTTCCCATCTTAAGCCTTTCCTTCTCTTGCCATTGTTGGGGTATTAAGCTTTTAGCTGCGTTTAATAAATGGGGAACCAATGTTCTCAGGTAGTGTTTGGTTGACAATCTTACCCCATGAAACAAACACTCCCATGGGTCTTCCTGGGTCTCTATATTAGTAATCTCTTTAACCGGTTCCCGACCGGCGCACACCGATGTACGTCGGCAGAATGGTACGGCTGGGCAAATGGGCGTACCCGTACGTCCCTTCAAATTTGCCACCGTGCCATTGCGCGCGTGCCGCCCGGGAGCTCCGGGTCCCGCGGACTCCATCGCCGCGGGGATACCCTCGATCGCCTCACGGAGAGATACTAATGTACACCAGCATCTCCCCGTTCTGCCTAGTGACAGTGTCACTGGTCTCTGCTCCTTGGGATCGGGAGCAGAGATTAGTGATGTCACATGTAGCCACGCCCCCCCACAGTTAGAAACACTCCCCAGGACATCAACTTCACCCCTACAATGCCCCCCAGTGGTTAACCCCTTCACTGCCAGTGTCATTTACACAGGAATCAGTGCATTTGTATAGCCATAATGTCGCAGTCACGATAAAAATCGCCGCCATTACTAGTAAAAAAAATTAAAATGCCATAAAACTATCCCCTATTTTGTAAACGCTATAACTTTCGCGCAAACCAATAAACATAATCAAACGCTTATTGTGATATTATTTGTTTTTTTTTTTTTTTTACCAAAAATATGTAGAAGAATACGTATCGGCCTAAACTGAGGAAAAAAAGTTTTTTGAAATATTTTTTGGGGATATTTATTATAGCAAAAAGTAAAATATAATGCATTTTTTTTTCAAAATTGTCGCTATTTTTTTGTTTAGCGCAAAAAATAAAAACCACAGAGGTGGTCAAATAGCACCAAAAGAAAGCTCTATTTGTGAAAAAAAGGATGTCAATTTTGTTGCACGACCGCGCAATTGTCAGTTAAAGCGACGCAGTGCCATTTTGCAAAAAGTGCTCTGGTCATGAAGGGGGTAAATTCTTCCGGGGCTGAAGTGATTAATTACCTCTATAACCTCTCTCCAGTAGTTTTTTAATTTTTGGGCACGTCCACCACAAATGGGCCATCGTTCCCACTTCCCCGCACTCCCACCAGCATAATCGTGAGACTTCCTTTTGATATTTGTTTGCCTTGTCCGGTGTTATATACCAGCGTGCGAGGCATTTATAATTCATTTCGATAGTGTTACTATCTGTTGCCGTAGAGTTTGTCATCTTAAGGATTTTCCCCCAATCTTGATCTTTCTCTCCCTTCCCCAGTACTTCTTCCTACTTTGTTATGAATGGCGGTATTTCCGTCCCCTCCATTCTCACAAGATCCTAGAGATCCCCTTCCCTGCTCTTTCTGACAAACAAAGCCGCTCGAATGGTCGTAAGTCCTCCTCTGATCTTACTGGCTGAGGTAATGCTGTAACAAAATGTTTAAGCTTGAAATACCGCCATTCATCTATAACCATTAACACTTCTTTTTTTTTTTTTGTTTTATCTCCTGTAACGTGTATATTTACTTTCCCTCGTGATATCTTTTAATTGTGCATCTTCTTTTTTGATCCATTCCCCGAACAGTCTCCCTTTCCCCGGTGGGAAAAAAACTAGTATCTTTTAGTGGTATCAAAAGTGAATTAAATTCCCATTTTTTTCCATTTTGTGTATCCAATCCCAAATTAGTAGGCTTTTCTTTGTGATAACGTGTGTATTTTGACTAAATTTCCCTATATTCAAGTGATATCCATATTATATTCCGCAGTGCAACATTACTAATCGTGTTTTCCAATTTAACCCATCTTTTTTCCTTAGTAATTTTTTACCCAATCTAACACCCGTGATGGTATTATGTTATAGTATTTTTTTACTGTCTGGGACCCCCAGCCCCCCTTGCTTTTTGTCTTTATTTAGAATCGCAAGACTTGTCCTCTACTTCTTTTTCTGCCGTTTAAACCTAAGTAATATCGTTTTTAATGTGTTAAAGTACGCATGTGGGAGGGGGATTGGCAACATCTGCATTTTATACATAATCTTAGGCAAAATTGCCATTTTAAAAAATATTAATCCTTCCTAACCAGGAGAGGTGTCCTGTTGCAATTTTATTAATTTCCAATTTTATTGCATTCAGGAGCGGAATATAGTTTACCTGATAGATGGACTCTACAGATGGTGTCATTTAAATTCTTTTTCTCGCCAAACAAATGGGAACTCTTGTCGAAATATCTGCGCCTCCTGTTTCCTTACATTAATATTGAGGATTTCTGATTTTGAGGGGTTCATTTAAAAATTTTATATTTCTCTGTAGGTTTTTAATAGCTTCATCAAGTTGGGCAGAGTTACTCTAGGGTTGGTAATGAAAAGCAATATATCGTCGGCATGTGCCCCTAGTTTATGCTCCTCATCTCCAATCCTGCATCCCCCTATGTGTAGACTCTGCCTGACCACTGCCAGAAGAGGCTCCAGCGAGAGAACAAACAATAGGAGGGACAGGGGACAACCCTGTCTGGTTCCGTTTTGCATCTCAAAGGGCATAGACACTGTCCCGCTAACTTTTACCCTAGTTGTTGGGCAGTTATACAATTCTTCAATCCAGTTAGTAATCTTTGGGCCTACTCCCATTACCTCTAGTTTCTTCATCATGAATCCCCAGTCTACTCTGTCAAATGCTTTTTCCGCGCCATTTGAAAGTAGCAGCCCTGGGGACCCATGTCTTTTTATTTCCTGTGTAAGTAGCAGTGTTCTTACTCCGTTATCCCTCACTTCCCTTCCTGGAATGAATCCGATTTGGTCCGCATGGACCAAGTGGTTCATTATCGTTTTCATCCTACTCGCTAGGACCTTAGCGAATAGTTTCGTATCTACATTTAATAATGAGATTGGTCTGTAACTTGAACACAGGGTAGCATCTTTCCCTTCCTTTGGTATAATAGTAATAATTGCTGCTAAGGCATCCCTTCTCATCTCCCAACTTGCTCCTATCCCGTTCATATACCTACATAGTCTAGGGATTAATATATATAAACTTATAATACAGTATTGTCAGCCCATCTGGGCCTGGACTTTTTCCCCGAGGCTGTATCTTTTAGGGTCCGACCTATTTCTTCTTCTGTAATGGGTTCTTCTAGGGCGCTTAGTCTATCTTCTAAAATTTTATTTAGACTTACTTCCCTAAGGAACTTTCTCATTTTCTCCCTCCTCGGGGGGGGGGGGGTCTCTTTCTGTTTTACTGAGTAAAGCTCTTAATAATTCTATTGTATGTACAATGGGTTTCTTGTTCGATTTCTTTTAATTCATCCCTTTTTTTTTTGGTAAGCTCCTTGTACACGTCTTTTTATGTTGCTGTTCTAAGTCATATGTTTCTTTCATTAGTACTTCCCTTTTTTTTTTTTCTTTTTCTTTCCTTCTTCTTTTTTTTTTTTTTTTTTTCCGCTCCGCTCACATTGCTATCACAGAACATAGGCCTTATGGACCTCCCACAATGTTGCTGCTGTTATTTCTTCTGTATCATTGGTTTTAAAGTACTGTTCTAATTCTTTTCTTATGCTGTCCTCCGCCTCTTTTCCCTGTATTCTTCATTTAACCCTTTCATGCCTTTTGCTATAAAATTACTTAGAACCTCCAAACATTATATATATATATATATATATATATAATTTTAGTAGAGAATCTATAGAATAAAATGGCAATTGTTGCAATATTTTATGTCACACGGTATTTGTGCAGCGGTGTTTTAAACACAACTTGGGAAAAGGGACACTTTCATGAATTTTAAAAAAAGAAACCATGAAGTTAGCCCAATTTTTTTGTATAATGTGAAAGATGATGTTACGTCAAGTAAATAGATACCAAACATGTCACGCTTTATAATTGCATGCCATAACCCCGGTATCCCCGTTTTCGGCCGGCGGTCGGCTACAAGATAAAAATGGTCTCAGCAGCGGATTTGCCGCAAAATCACTTTTATCGGTGGCGGGAGAGGGGCCCCCCCTCCCGCCGCGATTCGGTGCCCTCCGCCGCTTACCGGAGGCAATCGCGTCCTTTCCCTAGCTGTGCATGGAGACGAGTGAGGGGAAGATGGCCCCCACCCGTCTCCATGACACTGCAGGGTGGAAGCGACGTCAAAACGTCACTTCCGCCCATTCGTCTTAAAGCCACATTTTTTCAATATCATTTTTTCAAGCTACTTTTTTTTTTTTTTTTATTGCATTTAAGTCCAAATATGAGATCTGAGGACTTTTTGACCCCAGATCTCATATTTAGAGGACCTCTCATGCTTTTTTCTATTACAAGGGATGTTTACATTCCTTGTAATAGGAATAAAAGTGACACAATTTTTTTTTTTTTTAAATCAAGTACAATAAATAAATATACATTTATTTTTTTTTTTAAAACTCCGCCCTGACGAGCTCGCACGCAGAAGCGAACGCATACGTGAGTAGCGCCCGCATATGAAAACGGTGGTCAAACCACACGTGAGGTATCGCCGCGATCGTTAGAGCGAGAGCAATAATTCTAACCCTAGACCTCCTCTGTAACGCAAAACATGCAACCTGTAGAATTTTTTAAACGTCGCCTATGGAGATTTTTGAGGGTAAAAGTTTGACGCCATTCCACGAGCGGGCGCAGTTTTGAAGCATGACCTCTTGGGTATCAATTTGCTCGGTGTAACATCATCTTTCACAATATAAATAAAAATTGGGCTAACTTTGCTGCTGTCTTATTTTTTTTATTCAAAAAAGTGAATTTCTTCCAAAAAAAGCGCGCTTGTAAGACCGCTGCGCAAATACGGTGTGGAAAAAAAGTATTGCAATGACCGCCATTTTTTTCTCTAGGGTGTTAGAACCCCCAAACATTATATTGTTTTTTTCTAAGTAATTTTCTAGCAAAAAAAACTGTTTTAAACACCTAAATTCCAAAACGAGGCTGGTCTTTAAGTGGTTAATCTTAGAGGTCGACCGATATGGGTTTTTCTCTGGCCGATTCCGATATGTGATGCCGATTTTTTTTTTGGGCCGATATATTTGGCCGATTTTTTTTTTTTTTTTTTTTTTTCCCTTCATCTCATAAAATCTAACAGTTAGACCCCTTTCACACTTGGGCGTTTTTCAGGCGCTTTTGGGCTAAAAAGAGCGCCTGTAAAGTGCCTGTAAAACGGCTCCCCTGCAGTCTCAGTGTGATATCCTGAGTGCTTTCACACTGAGGCGATGTGCTGGCAGGATGTAAAAAAAACTCCTGCAAACGGCATCTTTGGAGCGGTGTATACCGCTCCTCCACCACTCCTGCCCATTGAAATGAATGCGCACCGCTGCTGAAGCGCCTGCAAAGCGTTTTGGCAGCGGCGCTTCAGGGGCGCATTTAACCCCTTCCTCGGCTGCTAGCTGGGTTATAAGCGCCCCGCTAGCAGCTGAATAGTGCCTCTAAAATGACGGTAAAGCGCCGCTAAAACTAGCAGCGTTTTACCATCAACGCATTTAAACATTAAACAAAACAAACCTCCAATCAGTTCACTTGTATGTATAATTTAGAAAAAAAAAAAAACTATCTTAAATATTAAATACATAAAAACAGGTAATCAAAACTTTTGGACGAAAAAAAAATGGGCTAACTTTACTGCTTAGTTTTCTTTTAAAGTCATTACTGTATTCTTTTTTTTTTTTTAAATTGCGTTTGAAATACCGCTGCGCAAATACCGCGTGACATAAAATATTGCAACAACCACCATTTTATTCCCTAGGGTCTCTGCTAAAAAAAAATATATATATAATGTTTGGGGGTTCTAAGTGATTTTATAGCAGAAAATACTGGATTTTTACCTGTAAGCAACAAGTGTCAGAAAAGATTTAGTCTTTAAATGGTTAAACTGAGAATTCCTATATGGAGTTCAGTCTATTGATAAAAAAGAACTTGAAGAGATACAAATGTATCTTCTTATCAGACTTGGCAGGCTGCCCAGAGGAGGAGAGAAGAAAACTTTCAGGCAACTTGCATTGACTCTATTACAGAAGTCATTTGCAAGTCACGGCTCGGCCTTTTTTATCAGCACAATCGGCCGATGCCGATTAAAGTGGTGTTCCGGCCGAAATTATACTTTTTAAATAAAAATATCCCTATAATACATAAGCTTAATGTATTCTAGTAAAGTTAGTCTGTAAACTAAGGTCTATTTTGTTAGTTTATAGCAGTAGTTCGTTATTTTATAAACTTACAGCAGGCCGTGGCCATCTTAAGTGTGGGCATCTGAAGCCAGACTGTATTTCTTCCTGGATTTCATCCTTGCATATCTCGCACATGCTCAGCGCAGCACAAGCAGTGTAAAAGGGTTTCAGGTCAGGTTTCCATAGCAACGGCAGTTTCAGAGGAAGTTGCCACCCCTTCCCAGAAGGCATTGCAAACAGGAAATGATGCGATGGGCCGCGGCCAGGGAGGAGGAAGTGAAAAATAAATACAGCAGATATACAGTAGGTGCTGAGAAAAAAAAAAAAATATCCAATTTGTTTACAGTGCACAGTTTAGTGAGGGATGCTGAAGAGTTGTAAAAGTGGGTGGAACTCCACTTTAAGTAAAAGACGCCAAATATCGGCCGATATATCGGTCGACCTCTAGTTAATCTCCCCCTCAAGAACAGATGACGCCTTTCAGGGTCCACCTGCCTCTCTTCTAACGTGAACCTAACTCCTCTGGCAAACCCTATTGCCACGCCCTTAGCCCGTTTGGTTGTAGAGTCACTATGGAACTATCTTGGAAAATCCATTGAGCACAGTTTTATAGTTGTTTCGTGGGAGAGATGAGTTTCATTGCAGAAAAACTACCTCTCCAGAGAGTTGCTTAATTTCTCCTAAAATGTTGTTTCTTTTTATGTTTGTTTAACCCCCATACATTGTACGTCAAAAAATTTACTGCAGTCATCTTTGCTCGCTGGACTCCCCCGATCCCAGTCTTGTTTTCTTCACTCATCCCGAATTTAAATTCAGGATAGTTATATCCACGTACTGGTAATTTCTGCTTAAGAGGAGGGCTCAGCGAGCCCAGAGGGAACGGCGTCTTCCCGGTATTCTTATTGCCAAAAGGAGCACTTTATTCCCTCCCCCCCTTCTTTCTGTTTTTAAAAATTCCATCTTCTCTCCCCTCTTTTTTTGGGGGAATTCTGGTCATTCCTTGACCAATGATCCAAGGCCTACCACTCCCTCCTGCCTTGCGATTCTTTCCCTTTTGAGGTTGTACTCTGAGTTAGCCTTCTGGTCTAAGCTGCCACCCTCTGGTACTCAGAGGTGCCCCCGAGCCCACCCCTCCCAGGTAAGTCCCGTTTTTCTTCTAAGGCTGGCCACACACCTATAGATTATCTGCAGATTTTCTATGGTTAGATGGAAAAAGTGGGAGATTCCTCCATCCACACAGTTTAGCGAACATGGAGAGATCTGTTGCACATTTTCTATCCAACCATAGAAAATCTGCAGATAATCTATAGGTGTATGGCCAGCTTTAGCGTTCTTTTCCTCCCATCTCCCCCCCCTCCTCCCTCCATCAAACATTTTTCTTTTCCTTCTATATTTTCTTCTTAGTTAGGCTTTCTTCTTCTTTGCTTCGGCCAGGTGCCACTGTTGAGATTCACTGTGCACAGGTCTCTCAGATTTTTCCCACCAGCCGGGGATCTCTAAGGTTGGCACATACATTCTTTTACAAAATGTGTCTGTTTCTTCTGGAAACATTAAGGTTGCTGAGCGACCTTCTTTTCATCCTATTAGGCAGGCAGGAAAGCCCCATGAATACCCCATGAATACTGGATCCCATGATTCTTCATTTGCTCTAGTAATGGTTTTAGTATTCTTTTCTTTGCCAATGTTTCTGTTGCCAGATCAGGAAATACCTGTAACACTGTTTCTTCGTATTTTGTGGGGTTCTTGACTTTGAGGCTTTCCCAAATCTGTTCTTTAGCTTTATAATTCTGGAATTTCACAATCACATCTCTAGGGATTTCTCCTGCAATATCTGCTTGTTTTCTTATTCTATGTACTCTTTCAAATATGATTTTTTTTCTGTCAGTGACTTTCCCAGCAGTGGACAGAGTACTTTATCCATTTTATCTTTGCAGAGCTTCTCCCTTTATCTCTGGTAGACCCCGTATTCTTAGATTCTTCCTTCTGTTACGGTTTTCCTGATCTTCTATTTTATACCTCATGTACCTCTGTTCTCGCTGCATCTCCTCCATCTGTTCCTTAAGATCTGATTCATGTCTCCATGTACTATTGCAATTTCCCCTTTTAGAGACCATTCCAATCTGGACAATATCTCTGCCATTTCATCTTTAGATGGAGGTTGACTTTTTGTTCTTATTTCAATATCCGTTTCCTGCTCTTCATTGATAGTCATTGAGCTATTTGCACCTGCCAATAATCTGCCTTGCCCCGTCCTAGGGGCACCCATTTGTTTTCCAGGGCTTTCTTTAACTGCTTCTTGTGTCAAATATTTCTTGATCGTCCCTGGACTTGCATTTACTTTGGGGGCCCCTCTCCCCATCTCCCCCCTCCTGTTGCTGTTTTAGATCTGCAGTATTTAGTGTTTTGGTTTTTTTTTTTTTGGTTGGTTTTTTTTTGTTTTTTTTTGTTTTTTGTTTTTTTACAATGTTCAATAGATACTTTGCTTCCATAATTATCCCCATTTTTTTTTTAAATGCACATTGTTTCGCAATAAGCGTATATTGATTGGTTTGTGCAAAAGTTATAGCGTCAACAAAATAGGGGATAGATTTATAGCATTTTTGTTTATTTTTTCTACTAGTAGTGGCAGCGATCTGCGTTTTTTTTCCCTGTGTCTGTGACATTATGGCGGACGCATTAGACAATTTTGACACATTTTTGGGACCATTGGCATTTATACAGCGATCAGTGCTATAAAAATGCATTGATTACTGTAAAAATGTCACTGGCAGTGAAGGGGTTAACACTAGGGGGCAATCAAGGGGTTAGCTGTGTTCCCTGGGAGGTGATTCCAACTGAAGGGGGAGGGGACTGACTAGAGGAAGTGACGGATCTTGGTTCCTAGCTAATAGGAACACACGAGCTGTCACTCCTCAGAACAGGGATTTGTGTGTTTACACACACACACTTCCGTGCTCGCGATCGAAGTCATTGTGGCCACGAGCATAGGCACCCCCGCAGTGCAGTGGGCGCGCATGCCTGCTATCCTGACCCCGCGAGCCGAGGTATAACTACGATGGTTTGCGCCGACCTGCCGCTGTAAAATGACGGTGGCTGGTCGGCAAGCGGTTAATGGAAGATTTAGTTTGTTCCGTGAGAAAAGAAATGGTATCTACTTTCCCATCTTTTAGAGCAGTACTTAAACTATTTACTTTTAACTTCATGGGGAGGTCCTTTAGTCCTGTTGCCTCCTCGTCCATGTAACACTTTTAGCGCATTTATCCAGAAGCCTGAACAGTCACCTTCTGAAGATTCGAGTCGAGGAAGAGAAGGCTTTAATCCTAGTAACAGGACAGGCGAAGGATCTCCAGAAGCTTATTTGCCCTGGACAAAATGGAAGATTTGTTAGTTCATTTACTGTATGTAACACAATAAATTCCATCCCATCACCCCCCTCAGGCGTTGATCACTGCATCTTTCTCAAGGTGCCCCAGCAGAGCACATATTAGAGTGCTTGTCATTGGTTGCAAAACCTGTTGTCCATCTTGCTGATGTAGCAGTGGAGTTCGTCAAGGCCTCTGCTGGATCTACCACATTATTAAATTTTGCAAGAAGTGCTGTCTGGCTAAAATCTTGGAATTGAGATTAAACTTCCATATTCAAGTTACAATGCCTTGAAAAAGTATTCATACCCCTTGAAATTTTGCCATGTTACAACCAAAAACGTAAATGTATTTATTTTATTGGGATTTTATGTGATGGACCAACACAGTGGCACATAATTGTAAAGTGGAAGGAAAATGATAAATGGTTTTTCAATTTTTTTTTTTTTTTTACAAATATCTGAAAAGTGTGCTGTGCATTTTTATTCAGCCCCCCTGAGCCAATACTTTGTAGAACCACCTTTTGCTGCAATTACAACTGCAAGTCTTTTTTGGTATGTCTCTACCAGCTTTGCACATCTAGAGAGACATGCAACTTTACAAAATAGATTAAGCTCTGTCAGATTGGATGGAGAGCAATTTTCAAGTCTTGCCACAGATTTTCAATTAGATTTAGGTCTGAACTTTGACTGGGCCATTCTAACACATGAATATGCTTTGATTTAAACCATTCCATTGTAGCTTTGGCATTATGTTTAGGGTCTTTGTCCTGCTAGAAGGTGAACCTCCGCCCCAGTCTTAAGTCTTTTGCAGACTCTAACAGGTTTTATTCTAAGATTGCCCTGTATTTGGCTACATCCATCTTCCCATCAACTCTAAACAGGCTTCCCTGTCCCTGCTGAAGAAAAGCATCCCCACAACATGACGCTGCTACCACCATGCTTCACAGTGGGGAGTTTAGTGTTAGTTTTCTGGCACACATAGCGTTTTGTTTTTAGGCCAAAAAGTTCAATCAAATTTGGTCTTATCTAACCAGAGCACCACCTTCCACATGTTTGCTGTGTCCCCCACATGGCTTCTCGCAAACTGCAAACAGGACTTCTTATGGCTTTCTTTCGACAATGGCTTTCTTCCTGCCACTCTTTTATAAAGGCCAGATTTGTGGAGTGCACGACTAATAGTTGTCCTGGACAGATTCTCCCACCTGAGCTGTGGATCTCTGCAGCTCCTCCAGAGTTACCTTGGCCTCTTGGCTGCTTCTCTGATTAATGCTCTCCTTGCCCAGCCTGTCAGTTTAGGTGGAAGACCATGTCTTGGTAGGTTTGCAGTTGTGCCATAATTTTTCCATTTTTTTAGATGATGGATTGAACAGTGCCTTGTGAGATGTTCAAAACTTGGGATGTTTTTTTTTTTTTTTTTTATAACCTAACCCTGCTTTAAATGTCAACTTTATTCCTGACTTGTCTGGTGTGTTCCTTGGCCTTCATGATGCTGTTTGTTTCCTAAGGTTCTCTAACAAACCTCTGAGGGCTTTACAGAACAGCTGTATTATACTGAGATTTATTTTATTTATTAAGTTACACACAGGTGGACTCTACTTACTAAAGACTTTTAAGGCAATTGGTTTCACTAGACTTTAGTTAGCGGTATCAGAGTAAAGGGAGCTAAATACAAATGCACGACACACTTTTCAGATATTTATTTGTAAAAACAATTTTGAAAACAATTCATCATTTTCCTTCCACTTCACAATTATGTACCACTTTGTGTCAGTCTATCACATAAAATACATTTGACATTTTTGGTTGTAACATGACAATATGTGGAAAATTTCAAGGGGTATGAATACCCTTTCAAGGCACTGTATAAATCATATATGTTGCCACACTAACATAAAAATAAGTTGCTAAAAACAAAAGTCCATATCAAAATGAAATCTGGCAAAGGTAAATAAAGCATATGAAATGGTCCAAATCCAATATGCATCTTGAGGAAAACGCCACTGATATTGTGCAGAAGTTGTACATTATGACATTACCTTGTAGGGAGAAGATTTAAATTTTTTTGTTCAAGTTAACGTTACAGCCACTTTAAGGGTTTCCCTCAACCACTGCTTCCTTCAGAAGTCCAATTTTGTCTTTTTGTATTCCCAGATGGAACTTGTACAGGAACACTAGCTTCTTGTTCCACATGCTGTAGGTGGCTCAGGTTGACCATCATCCAGGAACTAAAGGATCCGGTTCGATTGCTTCTTGTTATGGGGGTTTTCTTTTTCAACATGAGGCACATTTTCCCAGATTTGCAAGGCTACAACCTGGTTGTCTATCTAATTATTCTACCAGGCGGATGTTCGGGTCTCATCTGATTCCTGCTTTGAGCATGCAAAATGGGGAAAAAAATAACTCTGCCCAAAATTACCTGTGGCTGCTTTAACCACTTCCATACCGGGCCATAATAAAATGATGCCGGCAGGAAAACTCTTCCATCCTGGGCAGGCATTTTATGACGTCCTCCCGTTCACGCCGCTCCTGCGGACCCCCAGGGGCATACAGCGTGGAGATCGGGGATGAGGCGTGTCCCTTAGGACACAGCCCATCCCAGATCAGTGTAAAGAGCCAATAAAAAATTGCTCTTTACCGCGTGACCGGCTGTGTCCTAGGCCACGCCGATATTTTTTGGTGGCAGTGACAGAAGAAGGTGCGACAAGAGCACTTTTGAGGCTGGGTTCACACTAGAGGTCGACCGATATGGGTTTTTCTCTGGCCGATTCTGATAATTAGAAATCGCGGTGGCCGATGGCCAATATATGATGCCGATTTTTTTGGGCCAATATATTTGGCCGATTTTTTTTTTTTTTTTTTTTCTTTTTTTCCCTGCATCTCATCAAAGCTAACAGTTAGACCCCTTTCACACTGGGGCGTTCTTCAGGCGCTTTTGGGCTAAAAATAGCACCTGTAAAGTGTCTGCATAATGGCTCCCCTGCAGTCACTCGGCTTTCACACTGAGGCGATGCGCTGGCAGGATGTTAAAAAAAAGTCCTGCAAGCGGCATGTTTGGAGTGGTGTATACCGCTGCTCCACCACTCCTGCCCATTGAAACGAATGCGCACCGCTGTCGAAGCGCCTGCAAAGCGTTTCGACAGCGGCGCTTCAGGGGCGCATTTAACCCCTTCCTTGGTTGCTAGCTGGGTTATAAACACCCCGCTAGCAGCCGGATAGCGCAGCTAAAATGACGGTAAACCCCCGCTAAAACTAGCAGCGTTTTACTATCAACGCATGCCCGCTCCAGTGTGGAGGCAACCTTAAGGGCCCTTTCACACTGGGGCGGAGGCAGCAGTAAAGCGCCGCTGTTGTAAACGACGCTTTACCGTCGGTATTCAGCCGTTAGCGGTTTTACCCCCCGCTAGCGGCCGAGAAAGGGTTAGAAACCACCGCAAAGCCCTCTGCAGAGGCGCTTTGCCGGCGGTATAACTGCGCTGTCCCATTGACTTATTTTCCTGTCCTGCTAGCGCACCGCTCCAGGGTTAAAGCCCCCAGGGCTTTCACACTGGAGACAAAGCAGTGGCACTTTCGGGTCGGTTTGCAGGCGCTATTATTAGCGCAATAGCGCCTGCAAGCCGCCCCAATGTGAAAGGGCCCTAAGTAATAAGTGATACAGAAAATTTGTTACATTTATTAAACAAAACAAACCTCCAATACGTTCACTTGTATGTATAATTTAGATAACAAAAAAGAACAACTATATCTTAAATATTAAATACACAAAAACAGGTAATCAAAACTTTTGGACGAAAAAAAATGGGCTAACTTTACTGCTCAGTTTTTTGTTTTTTTGTTTTTTAATTCATTAGTGTATTTTTTTTTTAAAAAATTGTGTTTGAAAGATATATATAATGTTTGGGGGTTCTAAGTGATTTTCTAGCAGAAAATACAGGATTTTTACCTGTAAGCAACAAGTGTCAGAAAAGATTTAGTCTTTAAATGGTTAAACTGAGAACTCCTCCACACGGAACGCTGCAGTTATAATCGGCCTTTTTTATCAGCACAATCGGCCAGTGCCGATTAAGTAAAAAAACGCCAAATATCGGCCGATATATCGGTCGACCTCTAGTTCACACTATTGCGAGTTGGATGTGGATTTTTCCGCAATCCAATTGGCATGTCAGGAGATTGTGACCAGCTCTCTATGGAGCTGGTTCACACAATCTCCGGAGCGGCTCCATTGCACATTGCACAGGAGTGCATCTTCTGGTTCTGAATTCAGCCAAAAATTCAGACTGAAATCGGACCTGAAATAGTGAATAGGGACACACTGAACCCCTGCTGTAAGCCGCTCCGTGCTGCAGTGTGAACCCAGCCAAAAGGAGAGTATAGCTGGGTTGGGGAGTGTGTTTTAAAGAATTCCCATCACCTAGCCTCGAATGGGTATGGAGACAGGGTGGGCTTTATTTGTACCATGGAAAAATGTCAAGGAATTAATTCCAACTTTTTTTAAAGACATGTATCTGGAATCATAATGGATAATACGCTTTTTAATCTCAAATGTGTTTACTGTGTATATATGTGGTTTTTGTTACGATTAAACATTTTGATACCCTTTATTTAACACTTTTTCTCTTTGTATTTCTCCATGTAGGTGATAATTTTAACACTGAATCACCAGTCTTCATTAAGGACAACTACTGTTTTGTTCATGGTATGTTATTTTATTAATAGTCTTGGTTATTATTTTTTAATATCAAGTCCTTTTATAAGTGTTTGAATGTGTGCTTGATTTATAAATACATGTTACAAGTCCATTTTCTCTCTAAAAATAAATAGAAACCTTTTGTAAAGTTGTGTTAGGATTTCAAGGGTATTGTGAGTACTTTAGTCTCCAAAGTGATTTACCAAAAACTGAAGGGGAAAGCAACAGGTTTGCTTTAATACCACTCTCCCCAGCAGTACTTCCTTTCAGCAGCTTTCCTTCACTCCCGGACACACCATTCATCTTCTGAGTGACACTATGGGGTTCAATTACTATAACTGGAGAGTGCAAAATCTGGTGCAGCTGTGCATGGCAGCCAATCAGCTTCTAACTTCAGCTTGTTCAATTAAGCTTTGAAAAAAAAATGGAAGCTAATTTAGTTTCTATGCAGAGCTACACCAGTTTTTGCACTCTCACAGTTTCAGTAAATCAACACTATTTCAAGTTATAGAATAACTTGTAACTCTCTCTTCCTTTCATATGACAGGGCTAGTGCTTAGTGATTGGGCCAACGTTGTTACATTAAGGAAGTTCTCAGCCCTTTGTAAGCATTGACTAGAGTGACTCGAAGTTTGGGACAGCCTTGATCCAAGCGTGAACAGGAAGTGATCCTCGCTACTGTCATCGGAACTGAGAACAGGAAGCAGCCCAGACCATCTAGGCTGTCTGAAGCTTCAAGCCACCTTACTTCCTTTTTAACCTCAGCCCCATCACATAGAGCATCCCTCCTTGACCACTTCCCCTCCAAAACTTTTCCTGGACACCCTGCCCCATCACACTCCTTTATCCTTTATAGCACATCCTTCATATTTTGCTGGCCATCTCACCCTCTGGCTGACGGTTCGTCCCTCCTCAGTTACTTAGCCCCTCCCCCTCCTCCCATATCACAGTGCATCCCTGCCTGGCCAGTCAACCCCCTGCTCATGGTGCTTCCCATTCATTTCACTCCACAGTCATGACGTCTTCTTCCCACCCAACTAGCCCCCTGCTCACAAGGCAGCCAGCTCCACTTCACAAACTTGCCTGTTCTGAAATTGGCACACATTTGCTAGTCTCTTAAAAAATATATAAATACTACTTTTTTTCCTTTTTTTTTTTCTTTTTTTTTTCTGTTACGAGCAATTATATTTTCATGGAGTTTTATTAAAGTAAAGTAACCCTGGTAATTATTTTTATTAATACACTTTTTTTTTTCCCCTTTTTTAGGATTTTTTCATAAGCATGTCTGAGACACTGAAATATAATGATGATGACCATAAAACTGTATTTTTAAAGACCCTTAATGAGCAAAGACTTGAAGGTGAATTTTGTGATATTGCTATTGTGGTTGAAGATGTAAAATTTAGGGCACATAGGTGTGTACTTGCTGCTTGCAGTACATACTTTAAAAAACTTTTCAAGAAGCTGGAAGTTGATAGTTCCTCTGTCATAGAAATTGATTTTCTGAGGTCTGACATATTTGAAGAGGTCCTTAATTATATGTACACTGCTAAAATAGCAGTTAAAAAGGAAGATGTGAATCTGATGATGTCCTCAGGCCAAATACTTGGTATAAGATTTTTGGATAAATTATGCTCTCAAAAACGTGATGTTTCCACCTCAGATGAAAATCCATCTTCTCCAAAAAATAAATATGCTTATGAAACCAGCCTAAAGATAAGTCGCCCAGTTGGTGAAGCCAATGACAATCAAGATGACGAGGTTGAAGAGATTGGAGATCATGAGGATAGCCCTTCAGATGACACAGTTGAAGGAACTCCTCAGAGCCATGAAGAGGAAAAATCGCCTACTTCTACTCTTCGCGTTCAAGAAGCCATTCTAAAAGAATTAGGAAGTGAAGAAGTACGGAAAGTCAACTGTTATGGTCAAGAAGTTGAGGCAATGGAGACAACTGAACCTAAGGATTTAGGGTCACAGACCCCTCAAGCTCTAACCTATAATGACAGCATTAATGAAGTAAAAGATGAGCAAGCACAGGCATGGACAACGACAGGTGATATGAAATTTGAGTATTTGCTTTATGGTCACAGAGAGCAGTTTGCATGCCAAGCTTGTGGGAAGACTTTTACAGATGAGGCTCGACTAAGAAAGCATGAGAAGTTGCACACAGCAGACAGACCATTTGTGTGCGAAATGTGTGCCAAGGCTTTTACCACACAGGCACACCTAAAGGAGCATTTGAAGATTCATACAGGATACAAGCCCTATAGTTGTGAAGTGTGCGCCAAATCTTTTATCCGTGCCCCAGATCTCAAGAAACATGAGCGAGTACACAGTAATGAGAGGCCGTTTGCATGCCACCATTGTGATAAAGCATTTAAACACAAATCCCACCTTAAAGACCATGAAAGAAGACACAGAGGCGAGAAACCATTTATTTGTGCTTCGTGCCCAAAAGCATTTGCCAAGGCTTCTGATCTAAAACGTCATGAAAACAATATGCATAGCGAACAGCGCAAGCAAGTGACAAGTAATGCCATTCAGAGTGAAACTGAACAATTACAAGCAGCAGCTATGGCTGCTGAAGCAGAACAGCAGCTTGAAACTATTGCTTGTAGTTAAAAAAAAAAAAAAATATATATGTAGTTTAAGATTTCCTTGGTAGCAAGCAGTGATATATTATGAAAGTGAGAGTGTTGTCCATTGCAGCCGATAGAGGTTTTTATATATTATGTTCAGATCTATAAATGGCTGATAGAAAAGCTTTGCCCCGGAACAGTTCCTATTGGGGAAAAAAAACAGCAGACACTAGTAAAACTTCTGCATCTAAGATCCTCACTGATTCTTATTGCTTGTAATGTTCTGTCTCCGTCTTCTCAGACTGGACAAGAGCTTTGTGGCAGAAGCAAAGTGGCTTGCGTGTATGCACAGCACATGTGCTGGGTAGTTGAAATAATGTGGTTTGTTGGAAGCCCTGGTTTTCGTGTAGACTTGCCCACTTTTTAAGGAAAACCTGGCAGAGGAAATGTGCAGCTATACTGAACATGCTCATAACTTCTAGAATCTGGTTGCTATAACACCATTACTTTAATAGATTACTCCTTTATGTGTGTTATTTTTATGTTTTAGCCATTTCTGTTATGCATTTAAATAATACTTTCACTTGGTGAAAGATATTTTAGATTACTGCCATCTATTCATATTGTAAAGTTTGGTAAATTCTTAAATTGGTCTTTGAATTAAATGAAGGCTGTGTATTAACCCATCTGTTTACATTATTGAGGGCAAGGATAAATCTGAACATACATACAGCGAAGCAATAAATCCTATGTAGTAGAGTCAGTTGCTTTTCCTTAAAGTGCCCATCCACATTTATTGCAGAATGGCATCATAATTAAAAAAACAATCGCTATTCTGCTGTTGCTTGCTTTGTTGCTCTGTATATAATTGTTTTCTTTTGTGTTTTGTTTGTTTGTTTGTTTTTTTTTGTTTTGTTTTTTTGAGGGGGGAGAGGGGTGTTTGGGCTTTTTTTTTTTTTTTTGCGTAAACCGACCAAGATATTTCATTAGAAATACCATTGATAACTTAAAAATGCTATTCTCCGGGGTGTCTCTGGCTTCATTAGTTTGAGTCATTGACACAGAACATATATGTAGCAAGTGATGTCATAACTTCCGGGGGAGGTTCATGATAGCCAGCACAAGAAGTTTCAGAAGGAGGTCGGTAATGGCAGCATGAATATTTCTCCAACCATAAATTTCCTACATGCCATAGGTTTAGGTAATGGGCCCATGTTAACTTATTTTAAGTTTTAGGTTGTAAGCAAGATTCACTGCTGTTTAAAGGAAGCTAAACTGAGGAAGCTTTACTGATTTTAGAAATAAAACTTAAGCTACCAATATTAAGGTTTGCTAATAGTATATTCTCACACTATATTTGACATGGGACTTGTTTATACCCATCTACGGTTGCAGAACTAAACATTTCCTAAGTCTGTTTAACAATTTTGTAACTACGGGTGCAAATTTATTTATTTTTACTAAGTTTTTAAGGCTTCTTCAGTATGGGTAGTTAAAATACAACTAAAGAATCCTATATGACAGTCTAAACAAGTCCCAATTTCTGTTACTACATGATGCGCAAGCTTCATAAAGTTAATGAGACTTCCTTTCTTTTAATGTATGATTAGTACATTATGGAACACATGGTGAAGTAATTCCGGTACATTGGGTTACACTGCTGTACTCAAGAGTTTGGACACTGTCAAAACAAAGCTGTAAGGACAGTCCAGTATAATGTTTGATTATTATTCTATATTCATAAATTGGCACTTTATAGGAGTTATATTATATTTATGGTAAGCTTTCAAATATATTACTGTTTTATGATTAATCATAATTTAATATTAAAATGTATGAATGGTTTTGATCAGGTGATCTTGTGATGAAGTTCTTAAACTGAGCCAGAAAAATGTCAGATATTTTCGGGAAGTAACGTACAGTGCCTTTCAAAAGTATTCACCCCCTTGGCTTTTTACCTATTTTGTTACATTACAGCCTTTAGTTCAATGTTTTGGTGAAGTAAAATTAGAAAAATATATACATAAAACTATTTTTCAGAAATAAACAGATAATTGACATGTGCGTATGTGTTCACCCCCTTGTTATGAAGCCCATAAAAAGCTCTGTTGCAACCAATTACTCTCAGAAGTCACATAATTAGTGAATTGGTGTCCACCTGTGTGCAATTTAAATGTCACATGATCTGTCATTACATATACACACCTTTTTGAAAGGCCCCAGAGGCTGCAACACCTAAGCAAGAGGCACCACTAACCAAACACTGCCATGAAGACCAAGGAACTCTCCAAACAAGTAAGGGACAATGTTGTTGAGAAGTACAAGTCAGGGTTAGGTTATAAAAAAAAAAAAAAAAAAAAAAATATCCAAATCTTTGATGATCCCTAGGAGCACCATCAAATCTATCATAACCAAATGGAAAGAACATGACACAACAGCAAACCTGCCAAGAGACGGCCGCACACCAAAACTCACGGACCGGGCAAGGAGGGCATTAATCAGAGAGGCAGCACAGATACCTAAGGTAACCCTGGAGGAGCTGCAGAGTTCCACAGCAGAGACTGGAGTATCTGTACATACGACGACAATAAGCTGTACGCTTAATAGAGATGGGCTTTATGGCATAGTGGCCAGAAGAAAGACATTACTTTCAGCAAAAAACAAAATGGCACATTTTGAGTTTAGCGAAAAGGCATGTGGGAGACTTCCAAAATGTATGGAGAAAGGTGCTCTGGTCTAACGAGACTAAAGTTGAACTTTTTGGCCATCAAAGAAAACGCTATGTCTGGAGCAAACCCAACACATCACATCACTCAAAGAACACCAGCCACACAGTGAAACGTGTTGGTGGCAGCAGCATCATGTTGTGGGGATGTTTTTCAGCAGTCGGGACTGGGAGTTCTCCTTCTCCTGTGCTGTGATATCCGCAAAAGGTAGCTCTACAAAGTATTGACTTTAGGGGGCTGAATAGTTATGCACATTGACTTTTTCTGTTATTTTGTCCTATTTGTTGTTTGCTTCACAATACAAAAAAAAAAATCTTCAAAGTTGTGGGCATGTTCTGTAAACTAAATGATGCAAATCCTCTAACAATCCATGTTAATTCCAGGTTGTGAGGCAACAAAACACGAAAAATGCCAAAGGGGGGGGGGGGGGTGAATACTTTTTGCAAGGCACTGTAACTAGTTGGAGGATGGGCATATCTGGTATCTTGGTAAAGAATGTCAAGAATAGACAGGATGAATGTAATATAGGAATAATACATATATTTGTTTAAATACTGTTAATTAGGATTAGTGTATTACTGTATCAGTCATAATTACTAGCATCTGTATGTATTTGCTAAATATGTATGTTATCTTTTTATACATCGTTAAAATCATGAGACCGAAACTTGTAGCCATATCGCCTTTGACCTGTGAAGTCATGTTAAAGAACAAGAATAGTGTGTTACATGTGGGCTTGTCAATAAAAGTCCATATATGACTCTGAATTTAGTACCTCCTCTCATATAGGAAATTGCTGAAGTTACCAGCATTAATGTTTGCCCTACAAGGTTCTGAGCTTTGTGGCGTTATGACATCTACATGTAACATAAAAAGATGTCTTACGAGATGGCAAGGCCCACTCACATAGACTGACACACACACTAAGACACATGAATACATGGAAGACTACAGATATACTCTGTGACACATATAGACAGGTGCTATCTCTCAGAGGCCTAAAATCATGTAATTTCCTGCTTCTTCTTGGACATGCTGTTTTAGAGCAGAAAGCACATGCCTGGACAGCCATGACTCTAAGCTTGACACATTTAATAAACATTGCTTTTATTTCATTTTTTTTTTTTTTTTTTTACCTACACTGAACTGTTATTTATACTTATGATGCCAATTGTGTGACAATAAAATCAAATTTTGTTTTTAAGTCAGCCTGGCTAATGAACTATTGAACAAAATGCCTAACAGACACTACAAATATTATTAGTGTCTATAATATTTTAACATATAACACCCACTCCTGGCATGCCTTGGTTTTTGCAGGTGTCTTAGGAGAAGAGATGTGTTTTCTCAACTGAGAGGAGCAAGCTGCTACTTGCTTTCTTCTATCTTTTAATCAAGATTTTTTCTACTAGCAATATTCTTTAGTTGTTACAGAGCCATTTGGATTAATTTTGCAGTTTCCAAATTGGTACTTGGCGAAGCTTTGGAGGCTGTACTTTAAGCCTGTCCTGAGAAGGAAACGGGCCTGCCTGTAATGGGCCCTTGATCACTGAACTCTACATTGGATCCTCACCTAGATACTCATGGTGCAACCTGTTGCATCAGCCAAAGAACTCTTTACAGGTTAGGGCTATGCTACACCCACTGTGGAACACCCTGTCTAAGCTTTGCCGCCGTCTGGTAGTGAAGTCTAGTATGCGCTTGATGCCCTGTATGGGCTGGTGTTGCCCACCCACACCACCTATGGAGAAACTTAAAAAATATGTAAACCCAACATTTCATATTCCTGATGTGTACCTGCTGTACCATGTACTTGTATAAAAAAAGTATCCTGTTCTCTTTGTATTGCTTCTTTTGTGTGAAATACTTGGTGATCCTGCCAGTTCCTAGCTCCTTCTAACTGTGCTGAGAACTCGGCCTGCTCTCCTTCAATGGTCAGACTTGTCCTGACAAAGACACTCCAGCCATTCCCTGGGAGGATTAGTGTGCTGTTTCTCCTCCTCCAGCGATTCATATGCAGCTGAGAACAGAGATTGTGATTACTAGGTAAGAAGGTATTTGTTTTTTTTATACCTATACACAAATGTTTTGCTTTTCATTTAGATTATAAAGTGAATGGGTTGTTAGGATTACTCCCCTCTTGTGATCAGTTGAACTCCAGATGTATTGAAAAGCAGATAATTTATTTCAGATGTGTCACACAAATGGATGATGCTTACAAGCCAAAAGATGCAGTAAGAATCATACAAAGAGATGTACATCCCCCCTCCTAATACCTACTATAATATAGCTATAACGCTTCTATTGGCTGAGGAAACACAGATAGCGTGCCTGGTACAAAATGGTACTTTATTTCGCTAATTAGTGTTTCCTTTACATTCTTCTACCATATATGGTCTAGCCTAATCATCCTACAACTTACTATGGAGTTAGTTAAAGCAAACGATACAGCAAGTTAATACAACAATGTGCTCAGAAGTCATCTTAAGAAAAGTCTCAGGGTTATTGTTTTTCTAATAGTTTTTCCAATAGTCACACAATAAACATTTAAAACTTTTCTAACAGTTGTTTTTCAAGGTGAGGGTTTTTATATAATTTAATGCTGCTCTAGTGCAGATCCTCTTTCAAGAGGTCTTTGTCATTGTCCTGAAAGAAGAGAGGCTTCAAGGTTTTCATTCAAACCTTTTCATTGTATCAATGAAGCCAAACGGGGCATCCACCCTATACTGGATTTAAAGGTACACAATGCCTTTCTCCAGTTACAAATATTCCATATGTTATCTGCCTGATCAGTCATTGCTTTCCTCCATCCAGAAGACTTTCTAGCCTCTGTGGACATCAAGGGTGCCTACTTGCACATCCACATCTTCCCGGTTCATTAACGCTACCTGTATTTTGCTGTGGGCATACAGAATTGCCAGTTTGTTGCTCTTCCCTTTTTGGTCTTGCCACAAAATGAGCAGGATTTTTTTTCCAGATCAGGTATTCTCAAGCCTTCTCTCCATGGGATCAGTTCAACCTCATCTATGCCATTCATCTACTGGGACTCTATCCTTAACCACATGGCTGGATCGAGATAAGACATTCCAGTAATTTTCATTACACCGAACTAGCTCTTCAGGCTCCTGGTAGACTCTCCCTTGGACCGATTAGATCATCCAGGTCCCTGGGGCTGGTTTTACAACCTACTTTTCAGTCACTGGCTTTAGCAGTCAGACAATTTTTTGAAGTCTAGGAACGTGACTTCTCTACCATCAGACTTGGTAAGCAATTTTCTCTTGGTGCAAGAAAAGTGGAAATTACGTTTTCTTAGTTGGAAGAAAGCTGGCTTCACATTAGCATTTGGCTTTGAGGAATATTAAGGGTCAGGTCTCTGCCTTAATGGTTCTTTTTAACAGACCATTTGCCTCTCACTCCTTAGTGAAGGCCTTTGTGTACAGGGTCTTGCGCACCTTGTTTCTCCTTTATATGTTCTCTATTGACTTCATGGGGTCTCAAGCTGGTTTGGTCAGCTCTCAGCACATTGTCCTACCATCTTTTTGTCCTGCTTCTAAACATCCCAAGAAATTTTTCCTTCATTGTATGGATGTGGTACATGCTGTTCAAGTTTATTTTTCAGCTACAGCTCTTGTTCGACAGCCTTACTGCTTGTTGTTTCTGGCAGTACCTGTATGGAACGACCTTTTTAATGTTCCACTATTGCTAGGTGGATTTGTCAGGTCCTTTTTTTATCAAGCTTATGAACTCAAGGGCATGGT